>VYYI01000111.1:0-49885 GCA_021029175.1 Bilobella aurantiaca | reverse complement strand
TCTAGTTTTTTATGAAACAAAAAGTAATGATGATCCTGATGACCTAGAACGTCTTGTACAATTGAAACTGGCCTACTTCCGCTACTGGTTGACCGTTTTACCACGGTTTATTGTAATCTGGAGACGAAGTCAGTGGGCCAGAAGATTTTTAAGAGGGGGATCATTAACTTTATCATTTTGAGTCGTGCAATGTGCACTGGAAACGAGGAGCATGGGCATTTGCTGCATAGCTTAATTTTACAGATTCTGATTTTGAAATCTCCCCCAATCTCATTACCATCAATGACATCAAACGCCATCCAGGAATTTTACTCGATGCAATTTACTTTGATGATTTTTATGAGGAATTTGTGAATCACATTCTGACTTCAAGGGCTCCCTTCCCTTGATTACATATTATGGTTAAAAAACGATTCGAAAAAAGGAGCCCTTAATCCTTCGTCATCTTTCTTTTCGGCTAAACGAGTACGAATTAAACCTCAAAATGAAATTTGAATTTTAAATCTTTATGAATTCTCCTATATAAAAACCGGAAGGTTTTCATCGTACGTGCGTACCTGAAATTTCAATTTTTTGGATTTAAATTATTAAACCAATGGGTTTTAACATTGCACGTTATGGTTTGAATGTAGGCCTGGGGCACTTGAAGACGACCCTTAAAGGTGGCTCCTATGTTATAGGACGGGCTTGTTTGGCTTTTCAATTAATTCCAAAGGGTCAACCATTTGAGTTTTGAAAACTTTGGTATTGAGAACTCAATATTAAGGGGGCTCTTTTGAGCCCTTAGCTACTTTGTGAGCCCTTAGCTACTTTTGGGAGAGTGAAAGTTGTGAGCCATTTGTGCTTTATAAATGTTGCGTAGTTGTAGCTCCGTTTTGAAAAGTTTTGAATGTTCTTTACTTTTGAAGAGCCTCTTCTCACTCATTTGGTCCATTGGGAGAGTTTCAATTAAGAAAGTTGTAAATCAGGGAATAAGCTCCTCTCTCACAAAACGACACAATTCCTCATCAAAACTTACAACTTCTCTAATTTCATTTTATACTTTTCTAAAACACTTCAAAATGAATTTCTAAGAATAGGATTCGAGGGGGCTCCAGTCACTTGCGTCAGGGATTACCCTCCTCCCACGCAAATTCTTACAACCCAAATCAAATTATTAACAACAAAATTCTAAAAAGCATTTCAGCACAATTTAATTCCCATTTTTTTTTAGACTTAGGGGTTTTTATCCTAACTTTTATAATCAAACTTACGAAAAATATTTCGCAAAAATTATTCGTATTTTGTTTCTCAACCTAATACTTTTACCCTAAATTGCATTTCATCTAAATGCCAAACAAGCCCGTCCTTAGACAGAAATATTTTCATTTTAATCTCTGTCTGTGTTCCTGTCCTCGGATGGGCTTGTTTGTCTACTTCCATAGCAAATGAGCGCGTTGCTAACTTTTTCATATTTTTATGTTAATAACACATGCCCGGATTTGGGCCTGAGGATTTGTAAGGAGCTTTTCGCGTGACCGTACCCCCTATACCCTTCCCCTTTATCACGCACGCACGAAAAAATTACTTGTCACTTTTAATGTATAAGAAATTGGAATACTATCCCTTTGTTGTTTTAATATACAATGATTTTTAATTTTCTTTTAAGTAAATATTTTTAAGAGGTCTGTTCATATTTTGAAATCTTTTAAAAACAAATTTGAACCTGTGTTTGAAATAATTGATTGACTGATTGATTGAAATTTTGAAACTGTGTTTGAAATAATTGATTGAATTATGGATTGAAATTTTGAAATCGTGTTTTTTTTTTAGAAAGGAAAGATATATGTCTTCTTTGCTACGTTCTTTGCTGCGGTTGTTTTGAAAAAGGAGGTTTTGTTTGGGATAGAGAAGGATGACGCTATTTTTGTGTAAATATTGTAATTTATTTGAGTAAGTTTGTGCGATGACGTTAAGGTGAGTTACGGGCGGGTGGTTGCCGGGAGCCATAAATAGTTTTGGTTGTGAAGGATATTGGCATCCTGCGCCGCATCTCTCCATATGTTTTCCGTCTGGAAGTGCTTGGTTGCGGTAGAGAGATCCATTATGGGGCGCACAATGCATAAATAGATCAGGCGGAAACCCATTAGACGAAAGGCAGATCAACTTCCTTTGAAGACTTCCATCTTATTACTTTTATGCCAATCCCACTTTCAAACGAGTCGAAAAATACCGCGCTTTTTATCTACACTCCGCCCCCTTAAATACCCATTTACAATGCAACCAATGGGCGTCGAGCTTACAACCCCTTTTACCAACAGACCAGCGATGGGCAACCCATTTTCCTTCCATATCGGACAACCGGTATCCGATATCTTTCGGTCCGAAACGCTGAAATAACTCAATTATAAAACACTGAAACACTTAAAATGAGGATGATACAAATCGCTTATTTTAAACCTAATTTTGAAATCTCGCAGCGTCCTACCATGGTCATGGTCATTTGATAATTTCCAAATTAAGGATATTTTTTTCAAAAGAAAATCCAAAATTTGAAACTAACAAATAACCACACTGTATACAGCACCATTGCAGCACAATAAATTTGCATATTTTTTTGCAAAACATGAAACATTTTCTCTTGAGAAATTCGATGGAACGGATCGGAAGATGCGCAACCCTGAATGTATGATTTGGGTTTCATTTCAAAAGCGGCGCTCAACTCTTGCCGGATCGGCCTTAAGTAATGTGTTTGGATTTGCCGGTAGGTTGATTCCGGCGGCGCTCAAGACTTTAAGTCGTCGACGAGGGATTGTGTAATGTTCGTTCAGCAATAGTAATTTTCTGATCGATTTAAGACCTTCCTTTTGAGTTTTGGCGCTCCCTCCTGCGGGAGATTTAAAGATTGGTGGAGAAGGGAGGCTAATAGAATCCTTGAGTAGGATCAGGGGCCCTTCCAAAAGCCCTTCAAGGGATCAAAGGCCCCTTTAATGCGGCCCTATCCCCTCTCAAAACAAAAACGGAGTACCTGGCGGGAAATTTGAAATTTTAAAGAAATGTGTACGTAGTAAATTCAGTGCGGGTCAATGACCCCGAGTCTCCGTTTCGCTTAAAAAGAAATAGCACGGTGCGCCACCTGGGACATTCCGAACTCATTCAATATTCATTCCTTTTATTTATTGCCTCTTTTTGTTGGAACAGGCGACAGCAACTAAATTATGTACAACAGACCCTGACAGTCCCTTTCTTTTAAGGCACAGACTCATAGTCTAAGGTCAGGGCACGCTTCACTGAAATGAGTTCTGCGCCACGGTTGTCCTTTTTTTTTTTTTACTTAAAAAATGCATCGCCAAAAAGAGGTCTTCCTGAAGATCGACTTGTTGCAGTTGCGCCGCTGGTTTCCTTTTTTTTTTAACAAAATCAACTAATCTAGTTGTTGCAATTTAAGTAAATGTTTTACAAACTATCGACATTGCAGTCTTGCTCACTAATTTAGAATACGAACCAGTTTTAAACATTATATTACTGCATTCACTGTTGCCGGTAACATGTTTTGACGTAGCACAACTCTAAACTCTCATCAGATGAAGAACGGAACGAGAAAGACAAGATCCCATCGCACTTTCTTCGCTTTCAGTTTGATCTTGTGTAGAGCCACTCTCGGTGATTTGCAGATTTTGGATTGTGCGCATAAATTTGCGAAATTTTGAACTTGGTGCTTGAGTCTTCTGAGCGTTTCTTGTTTGCTTAATTTGTGCTTAGTTTGCTCCATTGCTTAAATTTCGTCAATACTTCCAATTTCACACTGAATCAATAGTTGTGCGCCGCTTCTCACAATGAATTTGAGAAAATGGGAACATTGTGTTTTCAACTTGTTTTTCCAAATTGAGGAAATCAAAGTGACATGCGAAAAACGAGTTCAGAGATTCGAGTTTCTTGTGAGAATTTTATTATAGGAAATCCCTCGTAAAAATCAAGGTTGGCGTTTGACAATGAGTGAGTCGATTAAGACGAGTTCTGCGCCAACGCACTTTAAATTAACAGGTTGATTAACCAGGAGAATTCAAAGTTAACATATATGCTCTTACTTCCTCCTTGTAAAACAGAAAGCAATTAAGCCCTCATCTTAAAATTACTACTTTTGTAAAATAGAAAGCTCAAAATATTTTGTAGATTCTCATCTCCATCTATTTAGCTAACTCTCAATATTTTGACATTGATTTTGTGTTTTCGACAGATTTCCCTACTTTTTTCAGAGTAGAATTTTGTATGTCTAAAAATATTCGGCGCAGGACTCCTCTGGATGTGAATTAATTAAGACGAGGGAAGGGATTTGGGAGGTGGGGTATTTTAGTACCCCTTTTTTATGCCTGGGAATTTTAAATTGAAAATGGGCGGGAGGATTTAAAATGATGGATTGTCCTGTCGTGGGAGTCAATCAAGAGTTGTGCTCATACTTTCCGTCTCCATGGGGATGGAGGATCCTTTGTTTTTATTGAGGGCGGGAGGATTTGATTTGAGCTGAGACCGTGCGGCGCACGGTTCCAAACGTTGACGAGATGGAGGATGAGCTCTCCAGGGAATTCCGTCGAGAGTCAGAGTGATGATGAGGAGAAGGGCAAAGATTGGTCGGAGCAGGACTCCACTCGACTGCATTGCCGCTTGCTTTTCACCTAAAGGAAATTTTTTTGACAAATTAAGTTTGAACACATATTTGAACAAGCTATTTCAAAACCATTGGTTTCAAAATTCTTAAGAGATATAGAAAGAAAAAATTGCACCACGTGACACACCAAATTGAAAACTTTGCGTCACTATTAGATATTCGACGACTTGAAAAACGGCCATTTGTATAACTGGCGGGATTTTTCAAATCCGCCTTTTATGTAACCACAAATAAGAGAATCGTAAATGTTCTCAAAACGTGGACCCATTTACGCAGAGCTGAGAATCTGTGATAAAGACATTCTTTTGGGAAAGTGGATTTTTTTCATGAAACTTTCTCTGGGACGTTTGAAAACGCAGAGAAAGCAGCGTAGCGATGGCCGAATGAAAAAAAAGAGAGAAAGCACACGCACCGTTCCCATAAAAATCTATTTTTATTGTCATATACGGGAAGGATGTGGTAAGAGCGCGTAAAAATGCTTCCAGTATGAAATAGTATGTTCATTCCCAGCGATTTTCTAACAAAAATAGACAAAAATTTAAAAAAAAAAAAGTAGACAAAATTTTTTCCAAAATTTTTAGTTCTACAAATTATCGAAGAACCAATGAAAGTATTTGAATTTCGTCATTTCCCACTTTTTGAGTTCTGGGAAAATGGGAAATGAAAAAGTGGGAAAGTTTTTCAGAATTAAAGTTTCAATATTTAATTTCAGTTTCAGTTAGCAGAGGATTGCACGGTAACTTAGGATAATTGCCTCTGGAGTTTTAGTTGTATTGCTAAATCGCTTCGAAATCGCTCCGTGCAATTTCCCTTTCCAGCCCTTCGCGTGTCCTACAGGTAAAGTGGCCTCCTGTCAAGGTGACTTATGACTACCGGACCTCCGAAGCGGCGCAAAAACCACAACCGCACCACTGACGCTTTGGTTTCGCGAAAAAGCAAAATTGGAAAAGCGGGGGACTTTTTGAAAATTGCATGCAGGAACATTCCGACTCTCCCGCGTGTCCAAAGTGTTTGGAATTCGAGCTCATTAATAAAATATGGCAGGGAGAGGAGTACTGCGCCGCGAGAATGCTGCGAGCACATTTCCCTCGATGCTTGGGAATTGATCTCCTGTTTGGGAACAGATGCTTCCCGAAGCCAGTGCGTGTCCCACTGAGCCACATTTTTCTCTTCACCGTGATAATAGTCTGCTAAATTCGACGGCGGTGGCTTAGGCACCGTGGAATACAACACCCTGAGCCTTCCATATTTTGAGCTTCGGACGTGATTTGAATTCGAAAAGTTACTGGTGTTCTAAAATTTTAGAACAGAGGAGAAAGCGGGAGGATTTAAAATTGACAAGGAGGACGCTGTCTCAAGCTGAGGAAAAATTGAAAGTATTCACTCTTCCTGTCCTCTTAAATTCCACTTAAATTATGATTAGAAGGAAGTGGATTCTGAGGCCAGAAGGAGCTTCCGCTGCGGAAGGAGACAGTGACAAAAGCGCCGGAGTCTCAACCGCCCAAAATTCAACCAATAGGAAGCCTCAGCCTCAATTTCATCAACCAATGAGAAGGCTCCAAACGGAACCGCAGACCAACGTCCGAAGTGTAATTCCAGCGCTTCATTTCTTTTTCTTTAAATGCTCTCTCTACGCGGTTTTTGATAATAATCCACTTAAGATTTAGACTTAATTTCGATTAGAGTAGTGCGCAACTTTTCACTTTTTTTTTCTTTTTTAAGTTTAAGTTTAGTTGTTTGAACGTTTAAAAAAAATATTCTCTATTGGATGCCTGTTGAGAGAAGAAGGTTGTGCACGTGAGTGAAACGATTTTGAGCTGATTTCGATCAGAATCATGCGCCGATTTCTTTTGAATTTATCCTTAGTTTAAAAACAGATTAAGAGAGGAAGGCCGCCAAATTTTGAACGTGGATCGCTTAATACTTTGAATTCCGCAAAAGCGCCGCTCCTTATCGCTTCTTTCCAAAACGCTTCGCGCCTACCAACAACGAAAGCGCGCTTTGAGGTGGTAATTTTGAATTCAAGTCCACGGCAGCGCCTTCACTCATTCACTAAACCGCCACTTTTCAGTGTCTAACCGAGGCATCAAGCCGCTGCCAATTCCGCTCTACTAAATTTCAGCGATTTGAAACAACCTTTGATTTGAGATTCATGAGCATCGAGTTTTTGCTTTTTTAAATTTTTTTTAGAAAAACTCCTTCAAAACAGAACACGTCCACGGTAGAAGGACTCCAGTAAGTGTTTCTGACTGACTTCTTCTATTTGAACACTCCATTCTCATGCAAAGTGAAACGCAGCATTTGCTGTACTAAATTTCAAATTCAGCGTCATTTCAAACCTTCGCGCCATTTCAAACCCATAAAAATGCGATGAAAGACGACGCTTTTGAGTTCTTCAGCCCTTCAAAACCTGGCGCTTAAAAATTATCTTGTGCTTTCCGCTTCGCCGCATTTTTAAAATAAAAAGAAAACATCGTCAACAAAGTTGTTTTTAAGAAAGAAAAAATGTACCATGTGTTTTTAAATATTTTTTCGGTGCGTGTTTCAAATTATCCTAAAATGGAAAGTGAAGCGTATTGAAGTCGCAGGTGCACTAAATAGGCTTCAGAAGGAAATCAAGAGTTGCAAAATTTGTGGGCGTGTCCAATGTGACAGGCCCATTATTATTTTGTTGTCATTTTGTGGCGGCGCAAATATTTACAAAGTGAGTTGCTTTAGTTTAAAAGAAAACTGTTCCAGCTGTTTCGGAACGGCGGCGCATCATGCTCCAATGAGCACAAATTCAATCTATATTAATGCAGAGTAAATTAAGAGGGAAGTTTTAGGCTCCGCCCCCTTTTGTTCGGTACTAAATTTTAAATGGGCGCTAATCTAAAGTTGGTGAAAGGTCGTTAAACGGCGGCAATTCAAAAATGATGTCGAGGGCGGAACGCTTGTCCAAAATTGTTCAAAACGCTTCAAATAACAATAGAGAAATTGCCGCTACAATTGCTTTCACCTTCATCAATCATTGATTAATTACATGCTTTCTCCCTCATACCAAACATATTTGCATAATTAAAAAAAAACTTTCGTAGGCTTTTAGTCGACTGATTACTGATTAAAACGCAACATTATTAATTACGAGTTCACACACACACACACACACACACACACGCGCGCGCGCATTGAAATCTAAAAAAATTGATGTGAGGAAAATGGAAGTTTTACCTTGTTCCAAAACGTGGATTTTGACAAGTACGGGATGGGCATTTTGGGGCTGAAATTAAACCAACATCAAAATTTTTTTAAAACATCGTTTTTTTTTTAAATTTCAAAAAAACTTTTTTTGAATTTAAAATTACCTCACAGTGGTACACTCCAGAATCGGTTCGGACAGCTTTTTGAATGAGAAGGCGACTCACAGTGACGCCTTTAGTCTTTTTCTCAGTCACCAAATTCACTCCGCCACGAGCCCACTCAAAGTTAATCATCTGGAAATAAATTATTTTTAGAGTTGGGCATTCATATGTGGGCGATAGAGTTGGGCAAACATTGGGCTGGGCATCCCTAGTTGAGCGATTTCGATACGCTTGAGCTTTCTTTGTTGGTTCGATTGAATTTTACAGAGGATTTGACAGAGTTGGGCATTTCTTATTTGGATGATAGAGTTGGGCATCTTTCATTTAGTCAATAGATTTGGAGAAACAGAGTTGGGCATTTCTTATTTGGTGTAGAGTTGGGCTTCTTTTATTTGGTCAATAGATTTGGAGAAATAGAGTTGAGCATTTGGTGTGTGGCCCATAAAGTTGGTTATTTCTTAGTTGGGCATTTCTTATTGGATCGATAGAGTTGGGCATAAAACAACAGTTTGTACTGCCTACAAGAGAATAGTTCCAATTTGGTGTGGAAGGCGGAAGATTTTGTCTCATTTCCATTTCTGTGCTCATTTGAGCCCATTCCGCTACTTATTGTAGCTCAAACGAGGAGGAATCAATGAGCGTAAATTGGCTCTTAGGTGAAGACCATTTCCATTTCGCCATTTCCCTTGATCTACTCAGCCTCCATCTTATCTGGTGCAGAGAGGAGACTATCTGGTGCAGGAGGATACTATCTGTTGCGAAAAGAGATCCGGGAAAGTGTTTTGCCACTTTTTCGCAAAGTGTATCTCCATTGGGTTGATGGGAGATTGGGCCTCTAATGGCACTCGGGAAGCCCTTCCCCATTTGTTCAAACGTGAGGAGAATCGTTGTTTGGAATTTTAAAGCAAGAGCTCTCAAATGGGTTTTGGAGGAATAACAAGGTTAAACAATGCCCAGTAGTGGTGAGAGTGGTGGAAGGGTGGAGGTGTGCGGGGAATTGTAGATGGACCGGATAGAGGACATGGACAGGGGGAAATGTCGCCTGGAATTTGGCGGGAGAAATTGATTTGAATTATTGGTGGGTCTGACAAGGAGTTATTTTTTATGAGGGCGTTACCCGGGAGTTATGTCGCCAGAGGATATGCTTGGGAGCGTTTTCAGTTGCATCCTCCACGACGCAAGTGAGGTTGATGGTGCTTCCAGCCTTGATAAAAAGTTCAGAGCGTTTTTCACTCAAGCCTTCGATACGGGTCACAGGTTCTGAAAAAAACAAAATTCAAAATTTTAAACTTTTCAAAAACATTCAGAAATTTCATTTTCAAAAAATACTTTCACCATCATCGACCAATTCAAATTTTAAATTTTTCGTAGCAAGTAGTAGTAAGTATTTAAATATTTATTAAATTTTAATAAATACATTTCACACGTCTGATTTTTAAATTCCAAATTTGTTTTTAGAAAGCAACTACTCACGAAAACAAGACTAGAGAACAAGAGGAAGTTTTGTGTTTTGTAAAAGTTGTGTTTTGCCTTTTGTTTGGAAGGAGGATGAAAGATGTAGTTGGCGAGAAAGTGACAAGAAGTTTAATTTATTGCCGCACAACACTCTCCATTCTATTTTTATTCGGTGGAGGGCCCTTATGCACTCAACTATTATTTTAACAAGGGAAGGATAATCACACTCTACGCAGTCAAACCCCCGGGAGAGAAGAGAAACAAATAACTTAAGGGCGGCGGAGCCTAAAACTTTTATGATTATGCCCTACTCAAGGGCCCTCCGCAAATAAATCCACTTTCCGCCCTTTTCCCAGATGGATTTCATCCTCGATTCAAATCCAGCAGAGCCCTTATGATTAAATGCAAATGACCCTTTACAGAGAGCCCTTTATGACTAAATGCGTCCGACGCGCCCTTAACGCATTTAAATTCGGAAATATTTAGCACAGGTCTGCTCACTTTTACCAAAATTATGCAAACTTTCACTTTTTCTGATGCTTTCTCCTGATTTAAATGTTGGAGGATTCCTTTCAAGTGGAAATCGAAAACAAGTTCTACTTTTTAGAAAAGGTCTTTTTCAGATCTTTTAAAGGTCTTTTTTTTATTTGATCAAACGCCGGGAAATTCCTATTACTTTTGAAGATTTGAGATATCGATGATCAGAGAAATGCCTCTCTTGGTGTGTATTTCCGTTTATTTGAAGAGGAAATGCATTTGCACGAGGTCTGCGCGGCGGCATTAAATTAAATGCGGGAAATTTGAAACTTTGGAGAGTGAATGGGGAAGTCTCGAGCGACATTGGTGCTTAAGTGAAGACTTCGATGTCGCCTCGATGGTCGTCATCAATGGTCTGTTGAACTTCAATTTCACTTTATTCATTGAAAAAGAAGTTTTTGAAGACGGAGAGGAAATGAAAAGTTGAATTGCATCAATTCCTCGGGAGGCTTTAGCAACAGAAAATCAACACTTTTCCTTTCAATTCCTTTCTCCATGGAGAAAGTTACAGTACAAGTATACAGTGAGTTTTTTTTTTTAGAAAAGGCATTGACATTTTAACCGCTTAATGGCATATCAAGCCCGCCTGTTCACTTCTCAAATCGTATTTTCAACTTCACAGATTTTCAATGTGGTTCGCTTCAATTTCAAATTCAAACATTACCGCCTATCGATGCGTATTACTCTCAAAAGTGAAAGGGAAAGTTGTACCTTATGGTCATTTGTTAGTTGCCAGAAATCTGCGATTTCAAATTTTGGCAAGTGCAGATGACCAAGTGGTAGGTTAAACTAGCATTCATAAATAAACTTGTTATAAGCGTGAGAGCCCTTAAGGGTCCTCCAGAGAGAACATTCTTACCAATTACACTGTTTGTAGAATTTGAAAAACTTTTTAAGAATTTTAGTCACGCTTTTCTGTACAGGGCTTGTTGTGGCGCGGAAATTTGAATAAGGGTAAGATATGATATTCCATTAAGGGCCACGCTTGTTTACGAGTGCAATGTTGTGGTTTGGAGTGAAATTAGTATCTCGTAAAGGGCCTTCAAGGGCCTTCGTGGAAAAGTTGAGATGGGGCTTAATGAGATTTAATGGTAGGTTTAATTAGGGGCTGAGAGTTAGATGGGTCGGAAAGGCTTCCGCTCTCCAACTTCCATTTAAATTGCATAGCTGAGGCCCTTCAATTATTTTTATTCTAATGCCCAACCACGACTTCACATAAAGGGACCCCTTACGACAACCCACTTTCTATTGCCAAGCTCTGCATATCTCACAACGGTGACACTTTAAACTTCCCGGAGAAAGTACCCACCAAATCCTCTAATTTCACTTAAAACTAACTTACTTCGTCCCTCCCAAACCACGACTCTTGACCTAGGTCCAAGGGGCCCTTAAAGTCCCTTCAAGTCAATTTCAGTTTCGCCAAGCACTCGCTCGCATTGTTTTGTTACAGACATGGACAAATTGCTCCAAAGTGTACTTCAGCATCACTTCCAAACGCCATAACACGTCTTGACCTATATCAGCCCTTAAAGTCCTTCAAGGGTTATCACGATGTCAAAGGTCATGTTCACTTTTATGTTTCTCTTTTTTCAGAAATAGCAACATAATCCTCTAATGTCACTTAAGGGTCGCTTCAGCGTCACTTCGAAATAGAATGACACGTCATGACCTATAGGGCTCTTGAAGTCTCTCCCGGGTCAGCGCGAGGTCAAAGGTCACCTGTTACAGAACTCTTTGGCATGGGGCCCTTCGAAGTAAAGAGAGCGATTATAGTGGGAATCGTTTGAAGTGGGTTGATAAAGGGAGAAAGTCGTCTGTGATTGGTGGGTGGATAAAGGAGAAAGTCGCTTTGTGATTGGTCGAGAGAGAGGGAGAGTGAAAGTGAGTTATGAAGGAGTTGTTGGCTTTGAAAAGATCATTATAAGCTCCTTTACGACTTGATATTCTTCCAATTCACTACTACTTTTACAGTAGTAAATTGTACGAGATGTGTTTCCTTATTTCGCCGCGCAATCTATTCAAGCGATGTAAATTCAAAGTCCCAATTTTGTGAATAGAGCCCCCACTCTCCTTTGCGGCTAATAATTTATGTCCTTTTGATGTCAAAAAATAGATAAAAAAAAAGTGGAGAAAGCAGGAGAAAGCTCGATGCTTTCTCCACTCAAATTGCTTTATTGGCGCGTGATACGACTTTGTTTATTTTTTGACAACCGACATTAAACCCACTTTGTAGAGCTATTCAAAAACAAAATGATAAAATTCTAAGCCTAATATACGAATAAAATTTGAACACAAGGCCATGCATGGTCGTCTGTTTGAAAACTTTTGAAATTAGCGCCTCGTAACTTAGCCCCATGTGCTTCCTCGAATTCTATTGGCTGTCAGACTCAGCACAAAACTTTACTCCACAGCCCTGTCGCTTCCAGGAGGTTTCGAGAACGTGTGTTCCACGTTTTGAAAAGCGCTGTTCTAAAAAACGTGTTTGCCTAACAAAAACTTTTAAAAAAAAGTTTTCATTAGGTCCCGCTGAAGCTAGATTCTCCAGATTTCTGCACAATTTTTGGCAGGAGGTATGATTTTTACGACCGGTCAGAAATGGGCACTGGACGTCATTTCAAATCGAGGGCCGTGTCCATCACGGCGCGAAAGTCGCGGAAACCGTGGTTGGCCATCTGCGGACTTTCCACAGTTCGTCATCCCTTTAAGGGCCCAGTTATGCGTAATGGGAATGGGCCCTTTAACTACTGGCGCCCATCTCCCCTCAACCGTTAGCATTCAAGCTTTCCCTTTTATTGTCACTTTGATGTTAGCATAAAATTTTCAAAATGGCGGCGCTCAACTCCAGATTCCATAAAAATCGAAAGAGGGGATTTGAAGAGACAAGGGAGTAAATCACCGGGAAATTGGAGCAGGCAAATTTCCCGGGATATTTACCAGTGCTCCACTGGAATCGACTCCCTCAAATTGCAGAGGTAAATTGGCGGGAAATTTGAACTTTTACTTTAAAATTGGCTGCTCTGGTTGCAGTGAATTGAATTTAAAAATTCCAAACTCATTTCCAAAGAAGGGTTGTGAGGAGCAATTTGGTGCGTTCTTTGATCTCGTATTTCAAAGAGAGGAGGTTTGAGTAGGTGAAAGCCGAGAAGCGGGTAATTGGAGAGTTGTGCGCGGCAGGGAGGCATTGACCGCCTTGTCCGAGCCCTCTGCTTCACTATTTCCAAGTTTGAAGTTGACTTGACTCCCTAAAGACCCCTTGGACCCAATTTCCCTGCTCCCTGAACAAACAGAGAGGAAATTAAAGATGGCGACCGTTTGAACAAAGAGGCTCTCAAACGTCTCCATGTCACCACTCCAGCCATTGTTCGCTGTCAAGCGTCACTCCTGTTGGACTGGAGTGGCTGGAGAAAGTTGAATTTGAAAGAAAGGAGCGAGGGAATTTGCCTAAGTGAAAGTGAAACCAAACAACTTTCTCTTTTGCCTGACATTTGCAAATTGTTGTTAACATATCCCTTGCAATTGATCTCCTCTTTTCTTCCGCAAACTTTCTCTCCTCAAAACTTGTCCATTAAAAATAGAGGCTCATCCACTTTCTCCAATATTTATCACAAATGACAACGTTCACTCAACCGAAACTACAGGAAGGGCCAAAGGGACTTTCAAAGGGAATAGCTAAAAATAGACGACCAAGGAAAGCAAAAGGAGCTCAAATAAAGTGCGCCACATTTTTTAAATTTCCCGCCATTCTATACAGGCCTCAACGCTCAACATCTCTCCACAATTTTTTTTTTCGATAAAAGTGTCTCCTAGAATTTTGTTTTTCGACAGTCTCTCCCAGAATTAATTTGTTCGAAAAAGTCTCCCAGAATTTATATTTTTCGAAAAAGTCTCTCTCAGAATTTTTTTTAGAAAAAGTCTCTCCCAGAATTTTTTTTTTTAAAGTTTCATAATTCTTGTTTGAGCAAAAATGACTTGAAGCATGAAGGAAAATGAAAACCAATTTTTGAAAAAAAAGAAGAGCTTTAATTATGATGATACTGAATTCTACCTAATGAAAACCCTATTTTCCACTTGAAAAAAAAATGCAACAAAATTTAAATCAGTGAAAGTTTCCAAAGTGAAAGTTTTGTTTTGCATATTCTAATTAATCAAAGCCGTATTTTCTAACCGTGACGAATATGTAAATGCGGTTTTTAGAGGAAACTACCAAGAGTATTGAAAACCCACTCACTGGTGCGTGTTTCCGACTGAATGACACACAGGGGCACTGGTTCGAGTCCTAGCAGGACTTTTTTTTTCTTATTTCTGTCTTATAAGGCTATTACTTAAGGAGCGATGTGTTAAGGCCTCTCCTGTCCTCAAATAGGTTTATTAAAATTATAATACTAAAAAGGACTTGGAAATAAAACTTATCTTTAGTACCCTTCAAAAGGGCCAAAGTACCCTTAAAAAAATTCCATGATCCTTTGGCGCTGTTTTTTTTTCTTAAAATCAGAACTGTAGCACTTCCGAACTTTTTTTTATGTTCTTGAGCGCTTTTTGGATGGGGATCTCATTTAGAATAAGTCGAAACTTAAGCCGCAGCGCTCTCAAATTTTAACTAATTCTCGCTGGAATCGCTGCCAAAAAATTTCGTGCTAGAGCGAGCAATTAGGATTTCGATTAAAACGCTGCTGGAGGGCTTGAGGAAGCAAAAGGATTTTGAGATAATGCTCCCGGAACTTGATCCCTTCGAATTGAAACTGTTAATCAAAGAGTTTTTCCTTACAAGGGGAGTTTTAGCGCTGGAAGTTTAAAAAACGCTTTTGTGGCAGCGATTCCTTGTTTTATCTTAAACTTTCCGCTCAGTAGCACTGGAAGGAGGCCATGTCTCTGATTGGAGGGCGCTGATAAGGACGCTGCGTCTGTTGTCTTCATTAGAAAAGAAAAACAAGGGAAGTGGTAAAAGTTTCCAGCTCAATTGTCTCCTCTCCGCTGGAACGAATCCCAGCGTCGTCATCAAATCCAAAAGATGAAGAAAAAAAAACCGCCACTTTTTGAAAACTTCCTCTTCACTGACACCTTGGCGCTTCCAGCGAAGCGTACTGTCTTCGGCACTCTCACACCCCAGCCCAACTTCTTTTTCCCCTTTGATTTCCGCGCCTTGTCAATCAGGGCGACATTCAGCGACGCTTTTGTTCCCTTCCGCATCAGTGCCACTCGAGCGACAGAAAAAACTTTTGGCGGAAAGTACAAATTACAGCGTTGTAACCTGTAACTCCTTTCACTCCGATTCCTAATTGACAACGGCAGGCAAAGCGACATAAAGCGACATTTTTTCGCAGAAAGAGAAAGCTATTTTTAAGCGTACGCAGAACGCACGTCACGTTTAATTTATTCCTGGACGTTTCTCCTGTTGCTGCAAAATCGAAGAGAAATCGCTGAAACGCTGAAATTTAAACATTCATCCGTCCAAATTAGGGCTTGTTTGGCTAGTCTACAACTTCCAGGCAAATAAACCAGTGTTATTAAAACTCAAGTAGCAAACTAACCAACCGTTTCCGTTATTTCTGTTGATATAACATTGATTGGTCAAAATTACACGGATGTGAAGCTCTGATTGGTTTACCGTGACTGGAGGTGTTCTCTGATTGGTTTACTCTACAGGAGCTGTTCTCTGATTGGTTTAAATTCTCCTGGAAACGATATGAGTGAAAGTGGAGTCAATTCCTCTACTAAATTGGATGAGTGTGTGCTGCGTAAAGATTGGAAAGAATTAATTTGAAGGGAAAGTGAAAGGCGTAATAAAAAAGCGTATGTAGGAAATAGGGCGATAACGCAGGAGATTTAGCTTCTAAGAAATTGGAACGTGTTTTCATTTTGCTTTCTCTATTTGCTTTCTCTTGATAACAAACCTTCCTCACGCGCTTTCCATAAAGCAAAACAAAATCATGGGCTCCCCCAACCCTTCGCAGTAGCCCTTATACACAACAATTTCATTTCCGTTGGTAGTCAAAAGAAGCTAAAAAGTCTATGCTGAGGAGAGATGTGTGCGGCGGAGTTGGGTTACCGGCTTTTTTTTTACTTTTCACCGGAAATCGGAACTGGGACGAGCGAAAACGTGCTTTTTGAGGCCTTAGAATGCAGGGCAGAATTTTGGCAATCTGAAATTCCCACCGCGGCCTTTCTCCTCTACTTTCACTTTCTCCCAAACGCCAAAACGATCAAGTTCGTGAAATTGATCTCCGGGAGCACAAAAGCTTTTTCAAAAAGTGACATTTGTGTAACAAAACTTGCTCTTTTTGTAAGTGGAGAATTACACAAAAAAGGGCAACAATTGCTTAACAACTTTGAGAGACGAAAATCAATGAAATATTGAGAGAAAGTAAAATTGGTCATTTTCCCCTAAGAAAAGTTTTTCAACTTTTTTTTTTCTTCCAATTGGAAAAGTATTAAAAAGTTGGGCTTCAATTTACGAGAAATATGGAGTGGAAATTGATGGGTACTTTGCGAGAACAAGATTCGCGGAAGAGGCAATAATCAAAGCTAAGTGCGCCGCGTTTCATATTTCCCCGCCCAAAATTTAATGACAAATGAAGAAAAGTTTTCGTCTTCTGAGCCTCCAAGTTTTGTTCATGATTTGAAGGGCTCCGGAGGAAGAGGCGAGGCAGGCCCTTAAAGGGGCCCCCAAACTAATACTGCCGAATATTTCATCTCTTCCGCACTTCTTCGTCACTTTTATGACTCCAAGTGCCTATTTCACTTTTTGGGGACTTTCAGCGAAAAGTCGAAATGTGGGTCAGAAAGTGGCAGAAAAATGGAAGCGATTGGGAAATTCCGATTCAGAAAGGCACACAAAAAAGTTTTTCAAGACAAAGATTTTCGTAGAATGCGGCAATTTTTACGCTGTTTCTTCGAAAAGCGACGCTGGGAAGCGATACATGACGAAAGCGAAGGGATAAACATTAGAAATTCGGACGTGCCTCCCTGAGCTGGAATCCAGCTTTCCTCGAATCAAGGCTCATAAATTAAGGGGCCTTACGACTTAAAGGGCCTCGCGATAGCAAAGGGCCTCTCATGACTTAAAAGGGCCTTACGATTTTGCGAGATAGAAAAGAGAAAGCACAAAAGTCAATTGCCGACCTTTAGCCCATGAAAAAAATGAGTTACGGCGGATTTCACGAAAGAAAAAAGTGGAGGATGGCCTTTTCATTTCAATGTGACTTTTGCCCTTACGCAAAAATGTGCCTTAAGTGTTTTAAGTGTTTTAACCTTTTTACTTACTTACTAAAACATGAAATGAAGATAAAATGAGGCTAAATGAAACTTAAATAAAGTTTAGGGAAACATAAACACTAAGAAAGCAAATAAAAAAGAAAAAAAAGTAAAAACGTAAAACAGAAAGTAAAATTTTCAGAACTTCATTTTTTTTTGCAAAAGCAAACAGCTAAAGCAAATAATTGCTCAAATAGGCGACAAGGATCAAGCTTTAGTGTCGGAGAGTTGCGCGGCAAAAATTGATTTTCAAAACTTTTTACTAATGTCGCAAAAAAAGCAAATCAATTTGAAAATTTTGTTTCAAAAAATTCTAGAATTCTACTGCATTGTTAGCGCGATTCGAATCATTGAAAGTCTAAATATTTCTAGAGATCAGAATGTACAGAGCGTTTCTTAAGTCTCGTACAAAAGGAGAAAGTCTAGAGAAAGTACGAATCGTAAAAAAAGTGCGAATTAAATTCTAAAAATCAGCCAAGGGCAAGTAGCTCATCAAGGCGTGGACATGTTCCGCTTTGGTGAAGATTTGCAGCTCTTAAGTGAACAGGTTTACTCTGCAGGGGCAATGAAAGTGTCTCTCACTTTCTCTTTTTGTGTGGAACTTACGAAAGGCTCTGTACCTTATATTTTTGAAATATTGCGCCCTCATCATGTTTTCCCTCCCTTGCTTTCTTGGCACAATTAATTTCTCCCTCATAATTCTTGTTCTGATCTTTGGCTGAGGTTCATAAAAAGGATCATGAAGACAATTTGTCTCGTTGAATGGGCCTTCTTTACACGGAATTTCCTACAGATTCCCAGAAATAGATCTCAGGAATGCTTTAGACCCCTTTCTTACTTTTCTTAGAATTCTTAGCTCTTGAGCCATTGAGACTGTAATAATCTTAGCTTTCTTAGCTTTCTTGGAAATGGAGAAAGTAGTAAAAGGGTCTTGTGAGTTCCGGCTTTCTCCAGATTCAAATCGTCATTGTGTAGTTATTATTTTTAAAAGTCATAAGCCCATAAATCCCTTAGCCAGCATGGAGCCGCATTACAAAGGGAAGTAACTTATTGGCACATAAAACTGTAAAAGTCAGGTCAAAGACACTCCCCCGCCGAATCACGCTTGGGCACAAGGCCAACATTTGCCCTCCGATTTTATATACTCTCTGCTCAAACAGAACTTGTTTAAAAAAAAGTAAAAGTAGGGGAAAAAGGGCGTTATTGAAAAATATAGTACTGACTTTCACTTTTTTTTTAACTTTCTCCCACAGATTTCCATAGGTCTCAAAATAGGAAATGTTGCAGACTCTCCAAAGTTGAAGTGCAGCTACTTGAGAAAAAGCCAAACTTTTCAAAATCTATCTAGTGCCTTGAAATTCTGTTCTAAAAAAATCATGTTCTAAAAATCTTGTTTGAAACTCACCAACAACGAAGAGGAAAGTGAAGGCTGGAATGGGAGGAGTGGTTGAGATTTGACATTCTGAAAAGTCAGAAGAAAGTATTTTCAAAATTATGCCTTGCACTCAACAATTTTTGAAAAATGCAAAACTTTTTCTAAAATTTTGAAAAATCACCATAAACGCCGCTGTCGGAGGACTTGGTGTTGCTTATGCGCAGGCCCCAAGTGTTCCCTGGATTCTGAAAGGCCCGGAATCTACCGTCAGCAGTGTAGGCATCAACGCCCGATGCAAGGAGATGTGTATCACGGTGCCGGAGCCAAGAAACCTTGAAAAAAGGTCAAAGGTCAATATTCAAATCCTTAAAAAGGTCATACGTCAACAAGCGCTTCAAAAATGTGGACACTCAAATCACCAATATAACTCAATTTAAAAAAAAGGCGCCCTTAAGAAATGAACATCATATTGCGAAATTGGGGTACAATTTTAAGGGGAAATGGAATGGTGCGCCACCGTGCTTCTTAAAATGTCTTTTTGAAAGTCATTTTTTAAGGAATTGACAAGAGAATGACCTCCTGTACGAAAAATGCCGAAGAGTTATGGTTAACCGTTTCTTTCTGTAAACAGCAACGATCTGTTTTGTGTGTTTTAGCACGTCGTTCAGCGATTGTGAAGCGCTTGTTCTGGAGCGTTTAGGACGCTGAAGTGTTATTGTTCATAAACAGGCCATTGAGAGGGAGAGCATAGGGATTTCCTTTCTTTTTGAAAAGCGTTTACACGGAGGGCTCATTTTTTATTGGAAGATACTTGAGCATTACTCAAGCAAAATACACTTCTTTACGCCTCTCTTAGCCTAAAAGGGAAAGTTTGGAGGGCGGATTTCCATTTGAAAGTGGCGGACTGCCATTAGGCGAATGGGTGACATGAAAGGGGACCTATAGCGCCCTCTCCTATACTCAATTTGAGAGAGATAACTTTGTATTGTTTCCATGCAAATTGTTACTCAAACTTTCTTCAAATAAAGTGAATGATAAAGTCTTTCTCCCGAGAAACTTTCACGCGCCTGTCACCTGCCCCTAACTCCAGCCATTCAACATTCGGCGTAAATAATGGAGTAGCACAACTCTACTTCCAAAATTTCAAAAAAACACTTTGAAAACAATTTTTCAAAATATTTCAAAAGAAGATTTTCGGATTTGCGTAATTTTGCAAGAGTGAGTAATTGTACAGTTCGAGGAGTGAGTAATTTCACTTTTGCAGAAGTGAGTAATTTCGCTATTGCAGGAGTGAGTAATTTCACTTTTCGCAGAAGTAATTTCGCTGCTACAATTTTTTCAAATTTTTTGTTAATAGGCAAAAATATTGTGTCATTATAAATTTTTAGGATTACCGTGTTTGCTCAAATAGAAGTTGACAGGTTAGTGTAAAAAATGAGTTCATAATTCTAGGAGTATTTTTATTAATGATTATAAAACTTTACACAAAACTTTGACTTTTTAAGCTGAGAAGTTAAAAGTTTTTCGCAGAGTAGACAAAGGAAGGGAGAAGGGATGCTAACGAACTTTTAGCAGTGTGCGCCGCGGGTTGACGGAAGGAAGACAAGGAAGAGACTCCTGCTCTAATTTAATTTATTATTTGAAAAGTGAAAAATGGTAAAAAAAAAAGAAGCGAAACTGGAGTAATGTAGTACCGGGAAGCTTCAAATAAGGGCCGCCTCCACAAAGTATCAAAATTTTAAAACTGAATAAAGAAGGGCATAGAGCCCAAGGTCATTATTTGAGCCTTTACGGTACTCTGCGAAAGAAAAAAGTCCAGGTATTCTATCTTCATTTTCAGTGCACCTCTCCTGCGGGCTGCTTTGGGCGGATAAAAAGTGAGAGCATTATCTCTTCGTCCCAGTTTACTTTCTCCTGCGAACTTTCACTTTTCAAATTTACATTACGCGCTCCCCATTTTTGTCTTGTTTAATTTCCCCCGCCACTCACTCACTCATTTACATTTGTAATTAAAAAGTCTTATCATTTCGAAAGTCACTTTGGATATAAATCAACCCCAGCACTTTGTACAGAGACTTTCATAATGGTATGTACAAACGAAAATTTTCAACAAAAACCTAATTTTTCTAAAAAAAATTTCACCAACTAAAAAACCTAGATTTGTCACGCTTGGGCAAGTTAACTATCATCCGTACTTTTGCCCTCTGGTGAAAATTTTCAACATTTTTAGCAAAAAGTTAGCTCTCCGGACTTTCTCTTTTTCTTCATGGCTTGTAAGAATCGATGTTTACAGAAGTGCGGTGAGGTGCGCGGCCTATTTCAAATTTAAATCACCATTTTCGGCCGCACATTTTCTAAAATTTGAATTCTAAAAAATGGAAAACCAATAAGAAGGCTTAGGTGGTCCCCAGAATCCGATTTCAGTCATCACAGACCCACATTTCGAAGCTTTTTGGGTGAAAGCTGAAGCTTTGGAGTATAATTTATTCAGCAATAAGAAATCGGATTTATTTTACACTTGAAAAGAGAAAGTGGGACCTTTCTCCTTTGTTGCGGCATAATCTTCCAGAATAAAAAAAAAACATTATGCATGAGGATTAGGCCTAGAAAAGAAAAAAAAATCCCAGCCACACACCTTTTGATCCACTTATCTCATCCACATTAAAATAAGAATACGAGGAGGTGCGCGGGAAATTTTGAAATTGGATTTTTTTTTCTGAATTCAAAAAATTCCCTCTCAAAATTCAATTCACTGTTGGCTCACAAGGAGGATCCTTAAGATAAACTTTCCCTTCTCAAAGGGCCCCCTCCACAAAAGCAAGCCTTTGACATAGAAACCCACCAAAACGTCTCAAGCGGAAAATGGAGCCTTTCATAATTTAATATGCCAAAAGATCTCATCTCACGAGTTTAAGGGGCTCATCATCCCGCCGTCGTGACACACTTTATAAAATAGTTTTGAATTGAGTCCTGCTCCGCCGAATTTGCAGTCAATTAAAAATAGGCCAATCCTTTTGCCCTCCGTTTTTGCCTCAGATTTATGCCTTTTGCCTCAAACTTAGGCCTTTTTTGCCTTATAATTTGGAGCTCATTAGAGTCCTTCGCCGCTGCTGTTGTGTCGTCGTCCTTTACAAGGCTTCTTCCTAATTGGACGACGCTTTTCGAGGGATAAGCTCTTTGAACATGGAAATGCAATTAATGGGCCTTAATAGGATTGGTGTACACGAGAGTTGGCGGGAGAAAGGGGCCTTGACGAAATTTTTTTTTAGAGTCTTGGGCCGCCGCCGATTTTTTTTTCTCGACTGGATTTTTGGGGGGGGGGGGGGGGGTGGGGGGGGGGGGGGTGGCAGCTGAGGAATGACATTTGGGACGCGGGCCAGACAGGGTCTTTAGTGTTAATTTGAGTGTAATTGACCTTGGATGACCTCGGGACAAAGGGAAGTGCTGATGCAGGAGGAAGGGACGGAATCTATTAGCTATTAGCCCTTAGAAGGGCCTTTTTCTTTTGTGTCCACGGAGAAAGGAGGCGTGAAATAATTTCGGCCGCTTTCTTTTACTTTCTCTTTTGGCCCTTTCACTCCAAATTTTTTTTTTCTGCCAACGAGTTCCAAAAACTATAGGAACTCAATGCGGAGAGACAGCAAGTCTGCCTTTCTTTTTCTAAAAGAAAAGAGACAGAAACAGCAGTCCCTTTACATTCTAAGGGTCAATGACCCTCACAATTTTTTTTGGTGTGTGCTTAAATAATTCTCTTCATTTTAGATCAAAAGAAATTGCTTTAGCTTAAATTAACACGTTTTTAAAATTTTAATTCACAAATTTTGAAATGTACCGAGCATTTTTTATTTCACGGAAAAAGAGAAAGCACGACCAAGATGCAGAATAAAACAATGAGCTAAAATTGCAAAACTTTCACCAAGGGGTCACGTGTACCAGTGATAGCTACTTGCCCTGGGGTGTATTTGGGCTCTTATCATTCCTGTAGAACTGTCTCATTTTGCGAACTTTCTCTTTTTGTACGGTGCATACGAAAGGCTCTGTACATTTGAAGTAGAGAAGTGTAGGTTTGAAATTAATGTTAAGTGATGCCGGGCTCTCAAGACTAATGATGGTGGGCCTCGACCGCTTTTGTATTTGTCGGCGCAATTTCCAAAATGGAGGAGGAAACGGAAATGGAGAAGCGTATTAGGGAATGTTCATTTGAAGGTACTTTGGACCCTCATTTATTCGAGGAAGGCCCCTTGTCTCCCTTAAGTGGCCTCACGGAACTTATTGGGGAAGATGAAGTGAAAACAGTGAAAGCACGTGGCGCAGCCCTCGGTTGAGCAAAGTTAAGAAAGGCCCTTCTTAAGGGCCTTCGAAGGGACGTCTTTGTTATCTTAAGAATCGGCACAAAACCAGAGGCAGAACATTCCAACTCCACTTTCACTCCTTTCTCCATTTCTTTCCTATTAAAACAACAAAAAGGAGAAAAAAAAGGAAAAGAAACAATTCAAAATGGACGTACGGCGCACAACTCTAAAATAGCAAGAGAACTAGCTCCTTACCATAATAATTTCCCTTCTGTTGAATAACATGTGCTTTCTTCAGATTTACTTTTTCAAACTGTTTTCAAAAATCAACATTCTGTATTTGAAACAATTCTGAAACAATATCCAGCGGAGCTTGTTCAATATTTGTGAGCTTTAAGTAATTTTTAATTTTAGAAAAACATTGCATTAGCTTGAAAAATGAGATTTTCAACTTTTCTGTCAGCGCTTATAAATCGCTTTGTATTTTCCGCGTGTAAACGCTTTGCCATTTTACCGCACCCAAGGAGGGGTGCATTGCCTAATACAAATTTCTCTTTTTGAGCAATTTAAGCAAGGATTTAGCCTTTTCTAAAAAAAAAACCAAATTGTGATCATGTATTAACTTTTCGATCAGATAAATTGTTTAAAAATCGCTCTGTACTTTTAGCGCGTTTGAATTCGCCGCACCCGGGAAAGGGCGCAATCTCTAAAACAACTTTATATTTTTGAGCAAGGATTTAGCTTTTTTTTTAAAATTGAGATCGTAAAGTTCCCTGTCAGAGAAATCGCTTAAAAATCGCTTTGTACATTTGGCGTATTCCACTTTGACGCACCCGGTAAGGGGCGGGAGGCCTTGTGATCGGGTCCTTAAAGCAATAAAGCCCTTGATAAAGGGGATAAAGTAAAAGGTGGATTTAAATTGTGTAATTTAGTGCCTATGGAAATTCCAATTTGTCATGTAGGCGCGTAAGTTTGAAATGGGAGGGGTAGGGGGCCTGGAGAGGTCGTTAAGCGATTGTCAGCGTTTTAGGAGGGGCCATTTATGCCGAGAGCGTCATTGAGCCCGCGAGACTTCCCCTCCAGAAATGCAATTTTTATGAGCACTTGAATTAGATTCCGACAGAGAAGAGTCGCTGGCATGAAGATGAGGCTGCAGCGCCGCTTCCAGCCCTCCATCGCTGATCGCTGCTCCCTCATCCTTCACTTCCATATTCCAAACACATCACTCCAGCAGCCTGTCTATTGTTTTTGTTGTCATGGGAACAGGCTCAAAATGGAGGTTCACTTAACTCCAGTCACCAACACACATCGGAGGTTGTCTTGACTTGAATAAATTGACTTGCGAGTCAAGAGAGCAGTCTCCGAGTCACGCACGGGTGACAGCTCATTACGGTATCAGGACGACTCCCGGGCGAGTGACACGGTCATGTCCGCAGATATGATCTTGTCAATAATCCATGTCGCGTGACATGTCACAACCCAACCCCATTCCAGCTCCCGTACTTCGAATAACGTGCAATTTTCCCTACGCTGGAAGCCTTATTTCACTATTCTCCAGTCACAAAATGTGCGTGAATGCATTTCGAATATTGAAAAAACGCCAGACATGCCCTTACTAGGACAAGAGTACCCTTGAGTTTGACCCCTTCGAGTCTCTTGGATTTTCAAAATTTTAAATTTCAAGCGCTTACTATTTAAGCAACTCTCGGCTAAATGAGGCCAAGACACTGAATTGGGTCAATGGAACTTCAAGTGGGGACCCTTAAGGGTACTTCCGTTTTGGGGCTTGTCTGGCTATGTAAAAGTGAAAAAAATATTTAAAAAGTGAATATTTCTAAAAAAAATAATTGAAAAAAGAGTTTCATAAACCCATTTATATTGAAAACACTATTCAATTTTTTTTTAAACTGATTTAGGGGATTTGCTAAATGACAAATGTAAATGCTAAATGTTTTTTTCTTTTTCATTTTACTTGAAAGTGTTTCTTTTTAAAATTTTCTAAAATTGCATTTTTTTTCTAAATTTCCAGCACACCAGCTGGACTGCTGGAATGTCCCTGGAGAAGAAGTCGTTACAGCCGAAGATTGAACGGAGGTTGTGGACGTTGCTTAAGATGAAACAATGGGAGAATGTGATGGTGAGCCTATCACGAGGCGCTATCGCTGCGCTTTCGCTGAATTCCGGAGAAAGCGGAAGGAAGGCTGGAAAAATGCTGGAGAAAGCAAAGGAGGTAGAGATAATGTCGGTGAAAGCAGCGCTGACTATGATAGATTAACCACTTCTCATTAACTACTCCTCAGCGCTGCTCAGTGGCTATAAGCACTCTCGAAGCGTCATGAGCGACATTTCGCAAAAATGTCGTCTAGTTATTATGTGACACCTTCAAAAATCCCAAAATGGGACAAAATGGGACGAAATCCCAAATTTTTGGTTTTTAGTGAGTAATTCAAACTTAGGACAGGATGAACTTATTTTTATTAGTCAAGGAAGCGGGAGCGAAAGCATTACAAAAATCAGCGATTTTGGGCCAGATTTGTCAAAAGTCAATTTTTTTTTGCAAGTAATGTTTGGAATTCTTTCTATCAAAATTGAGTAACTCAACTTTTGCGCTCCTTACTTGCGTACCATGCAAATCAGCGCTGGAAGAAGACGCTGAATAATTGGATTTCGGATTAAGAAAATGCAATGCAAATAAAAAATGGCGAAGAAGCTGAAAAATTTGGAATCTTTTGAAGAATTCATGATGAGATTCTAAGAGTAAAAAAAGCAAAGTCATCAACTTCCAGTTGATGCCAATTCAAAGAGGGGAGATGATAGAATGAATTTTAAAAATCCCGCCGCCCGCACTCGCGGTGTATCACATCGCCCCTCATTTTTAATATTTTCATCATTTCATCTCTCAAGATTTCCCGCTCAGATTGCTCCTTTTCTAAAAAGATGAAACACAGCGCTTCTTTTGAATTTGCAATTTGTTTAGAACAGACAGTTTCTAGTTTTTGAAAATAAAACAAAAAACTTTCTCTTTTTGTTTTCCTGTCTCCAAACTTGTCTTTCTTTCATTTCCGGCCCCCTTCCCTCTTGTCATTCAATTTTATTTATGACTCATGCCAAAAAACTTTCAAAATTCCTTTCAAAATTTCAAAAGTTTCAAAATCGCTTTTTCAAAATTTCAACCCGCCCCACTTTCTCAACCTGCCCCTATCCTTGCCCCCGCCCACGCATTATTTGGCCTTAATTAAAATAGTTTCACAAATTCATGGATGAGTGCGCCGCCTAATTTTCGCTCATTCGGTTCACTGCTCCCCAAAACTTTATCTCGCGAATCGAAAGTCGACTTCTGTCGCTTTTGAAAATGGTGTCATCAGTCAATTGGCGGGCGCATTTGCAAAATGTCGAAACGCAACAGAGTTGTGCGCCTAAGCTCAAGTGTCACCGCCACAACACGTCTGTCCCAAATAGCAGTATCGGAAGCTTACGGTATAATTCCCGGGGTTCGTGACTTTGCATTTGAGTTGACCCGTCTGTCCAGCGAGCACCGTCACGTTTCCCAAAGTTTCAATTTGAGCCTTCCCGCCGCTGCTGTCACTCGAACTGATTTCACTGCCCTGATTGGCTGCGATGAGCAGGAGCAGGAGAGCGGAGAGTGACAGGCTGGTAGTGATCCGGGCCTTCAAAATCTCCCGCCAGAATTTGATCATGCTGAATCCCAACGGGGCAAGATGAGACGATGTTCCAATTACTAAATCGATCTCTCAATTGATGTCAGCGTGGAACAGAGGAGAGCCCTGCAAAAACCAAAAGAGAGCGGCGCATCATTCATTAATATTCTGTCAACCCCTCCAAAAGAATGCCGCACAAAGTGCCCGCGAATTTTGAGAAAAATCTTTTGAAAAGAGAAAGTTTAAACCCATTTTACACGAACGGGCTTTGAAAAAGGAGAAAAGTGAGACCGGCCTCGTTTCCTGTTTAAAAATCTCAACTTTCTTTTCAAGATGCATCTTTTTCAAAAAAAAAAGTTTGAAAAGTTTTTGAAAAGAATTTGAACAAAAAAAAATTGTAGGAAAATTGATAGGAGGGCTGAGGGCTCCCAAGTCTCCGGGCGACATATGCAGGAAGGGAATTTTGGTAAATGCAACACGCAAGGGCCACCATAAGGTACCCTCAGTACCTCTCTGTAAGGATCCCAGGGAACCTTGAGGCGACAACAGGAAAAAGTCCCGGTAACGTAACTTACGCACTGATAAGGAGACAAGGACGAAGTTATTTACGACAAAATGCAATTGTCGTGGGCGGGCGGGGAAATTTGAAATTGGATTTTGAGAGGTACTTCTGAGAGAGAGCATAAGGGCTCTCCCGTCCCTGGGGACCCTTCTTCGTTTTCAAATCCAATGCGGAAATGCTTTTAGACGTTTAGAGCTCCCACAAGGGCAGGAAGTGGAGGAAAGTTTAAAAAAATTGATGATTTGATGCATTTTCCCGCCGTTTGAGCAGAGCCATTTAAAAAAGTGCGTGAGGACATAGTGAATCTCTCTTTTGCCTCCCCCGGGAAATTCAAAAAGTGAAAAAAGGCGGGAAAAGGTGCGTCAATGGGAAGGGGAGTGGGGGGAGTGCAACCGCAGCAGTAAAGGGCGATTGTGCCGAAGAATAAATGGCGATTGCCTCTCTTTGAATTGAGCCAATTCGAAAAAGTTATCAGTGCAGTTGGACAGGGAGAGGAATGGCTGCAGGTTCGAATCCCAGGTTGGGCATGAATTTAGTAGACTGCGGCGCTCCACTCCAATCCCAACATAGATTATTCATGGAGTCACTGGACTTTCTCCAGCACTTCTTCTTCTGCTGCAATGCAATTTAAACCGAATTTTACGCACAGTGTCCCGCAACGGAATTTAAACTGGCCACATTTTTTGTACGTGACAGCACAGAAATTACAGTTTAGGCCTCTTTTTTCAAAGAATTTACGAAATTACAGTTTAAGCATTTAATAAAAAACGCTCGGTACATTTTAACTAAAAAAAAAGTAAAGCCTCTTCTGCCAACCTTGATTTAATCTTTGACCTCTGACCTTGATATTTTCATTTAATTCGGCTTAGTTTTTAATTTGATTTTTAATCGCTCTCTGAGCTTCGCTAGGGCTTAGAGCGGCGCCAAGAAAAGCAATTTTTGAATTTGGAGGACAGAGGCTGAATTAATGGTGGCTAATCCTCTGTGCACTGCGAAGGGCGCCAAGGGCACCTCTCTTTAAATTCTGCTCATCCCTTTCTCCGCGTCTAATTGTTATTGGAGAAAGTTAGTGAAAGTAGGCGCAGACGGAAATTAACCGGAGGTTTCACCCACTTTCATCCACGTCATTTGTTGGCGGAGGTGGCAGAAATCGGAGTTAATCCCACACCCAGTGGGGGTTGGCAAAGAGGGACTTTCATGGGACTCACGTTTTTAGCAACGTATTTGCTTCGGAATATCAATGCCCAACACTGTAATGTCTCTGCCGAAGGATGCCCAGCTCTAATCCTAGAAATTAATACTTTAATCCTGTACTCAATGCATAATTTGGCTTAAAGGGTCATTGACCTTCTACAATCTCCAGCGTAGCCAATGCATATTTTTCCTTAAAAGGTCCTTATAATCTTCCACAGATGGGCAGCAACTTAACTAGACTTACTCTTGTTTTCTTTTCGAAAATTTAAAAATAATTTTCGGCGGAAACGATAGTAAAAAAAAAAGTTCGATTTTCCCCATCGAATGCAACAATTATACTGGACGTTGGGACTCATTTTCAGAGTTGGGCACGCGCTGACGCACAAAGTAATAAACATAAACGGGCGCACATATGGACATTATCGAAATCGGTTCAATCAACGCTTCAGCGATGGGCGATGGCTGAAAAAAGAGCTGAAATATTAGTTTCGCAACGTCGATTAGAGGGAATGGCTCTCCCATTTTTGAGTCGGTCTAACAAAGTGTTTTTGGGTCTGAATTATTTATTCGGCCCTTTCCTTTGGCGCTGGAAATTGAGGGCGGATGGGCTTTGTGGTGGTTTTTGAAAGTTTAAATTATTCCGCCAACAAATGGAGAGGAGGGTGCGAAGGGGTTCTAAATATTAATTTGGAAGATTCCGTGGGTGCATTAATTCCCGGTCCGACTAGCGGCCCTCCCTCGAGATCCTATCGCCACTTTGTAAACTACAAAACAGGATTCTCCCAAATTCTCCTCCCAAATTGGGATTCTCCCAAATCTAATTAGCAAAATTGGATCTCCCTCCCCAGCATGCAGCGACTGGGAAGCGCTGGAAATCGGATTAGTAATAACCTAAATGGGGCTAAAAACGGCTTTAAGAAAAGCGCATTTTGAAAGCGCTTGAGCCTTAATTTTGGGCAGTTGACATTGACGAAGAGGGAATAAGTGGAGAAAGTGGGAAAGATTCCTCGGGGAAAAGTACTTTCTCCATCATCATTATCCTACTCACTGACTTCCAGCGATTCGACATTGAATTCCAGCGCTTCCAGCCCTTACTAAATATTTCTCTTTGGAGCGCTCTTAGAGAAGGCTGGAACATCGTAAGCGCTTCGACTTGTCTTCCAAATACGCTGTAATGTCGTAAGCGATTCCACTCATCTTTGAAATAACGTTCTAATTCTGTAAAGCGATTCTACTCGTTTTCAAAATAGCACTGTAACATTGGCAGCGATTCGACTCTTCTTCAAAATAGCGCTGTAACACTGTAATGTGATGCGACTAAACCAATTAGATCAATGTGCATTTCATGGAAATCTTATTTTAAGAAACGCACCTTGCATGACACCGATTTTTTCTAAACAGATTTTGGTGATTTTCTTCCAAAAAAAATCAATTGGTTTGATTACGTTGAGAACTAAAATTTAAGTTTTGTTAAAAAACCCAAATTAATTCTTTGAAAAATTCATGTTTTTGTTTTCATCGTTTTGTTGTGTAATGTTTTTTTTTAGTAAAATTGCCCAGTTTTGCAGTGTAATCGTTCTGTTTTCCAGAAATGGTTAGGAAAATTGCATGTTTTAAAAATCGGTTCTTCTGAAAGGCACTGAACGAAGTTAATTACTTTGTTCCTTGTGCCAGCGTCGGGAGAGCTAAACGTTGTCCCATCATATTGAGCGAATAGATTTGAGCTAAAAGTCAAGCTGTGAGACATTCAAGTTGTGTTGTCCTTTTCTAAACAAAAAAAACAGCATGGAAGGCAGGGACATATTGGAGGGTCCGCATGCTTTTAAGTAAATGGATTTAGAAATGAAATAATTTAGTGAAAGCACGCACAGTGCTTGGCTGGAGAAGTCCATGCTGGAGAATGCTGGAGAAGCATGTGCTGGATAGTGCTGGAGAAGAGAGGCCGGGTAGCTGTCAGAGGGAGACTTGACTGAATGGACCTCCTGGACTTATCCAATTAGCACAAAGTGCAAAGCATAGATGAGCCTCTTCCGCCCACAAAATTCACTTTTCACTTCATTCCAGACCCAAATGAGCTCACAAATTCAATCTCGACTCAAAAGTTACAAAAGTTTAGCTGCATTTGTTATTTCGTGATTCGTGAGGTGGCTGGAAGCGCTGGAATCGCTGGAAGGGCTGGAAGCGCAAGGTGGGAGAAAGTTTTCGATCCACCGCCCAACTAGAATTAATTAACACCTCCTTCCGCTCATTAACAGAAACAGCCCTTCCTCTCACTTAAATTTATCCGCAGCGGCTTTGCAGAGCCAAACACACCGGGAAATCGCTGCGAATGCAATTAGGACAGGTAAACTTAACAATACTTTCCCTCAAGCATCTATTCCTTGGGGAAAGTTGATTTTTGATGTACAGAACCTTTCTTATGTACAAAAAAAAAAGAGAAAGCCTGAAAAATAAAATTTTAATAAGCCTTGCGACTTTTTTTTTGTAATTTTGTTTCTTTTTTTTTAAATTTAAATTTCAAAATCAATTTTTTGAAAAGTTGCTTTACATTTTCAAAATCTTTCTTTTTAGAATTCTGAAACCATGTTTTTGTAAAGCTTCAACGATTTTTGTACTCATTAAAACTACTAAAACTAGGGGAGGGGCAATAATTGGTGTGTTGTAAAAGCACCCCCCCCCCCTCCCGGAAAGAGAGAGTTGTGCGCGGCTGGAAGCAAGTAGTTGAAGAAAAAAGTACTGGCAAAACTGCTTTAGATTTTTAATCTCGCCGCTGCTTTCCCCCAGTGAAAGTCAAAATTATGCTTTTGGCATTTAAAAAGCGGCTAATGGCAACTTCTTGAACGTTCTAATTACACCAAGAAGTCTCTGCTTTCTCCAAAACGCCCCACTTCCAAAATCTGCTGCAATTCCCCAAGACAAAAAAAAAATGCAAAAGTTGGAAATGGGGCAAGTTGCGACTTTTGTGAAGCATTACGTCAGACCGTAAGCTTTCTCCTCTCGCAAACGGAAGGGCGGAAAAATTATGTTTGAATTTTTTGGGAGGAAGGTACTAAAAAATTATGTGCTTCAATTGACTACATCTTCCTTTTTAGCGCCCTTCTTACAGCGTTTTCTTCGAAAAAAAAAAGTTACGACGCTTTCACTTTTCCCTCCTAACTTTCATCCTGTCTTTTTAAAATCAGATTTCATTTTTGCAACTTGCGGTTTCCTACTTTCTCCCAATGTTCACTGTAATTTTACTTCCGATTCCGAACATTTCCAATTCGGCCAAATCAAAGACGGAAAAAACAACTTACACGAAAAAAAAAGTTTTGCAAAAGATTTTATCACCATTAGCAACAGGAAAACAAATTTTAAACTTATTGAAACAAAATTCAAGTAATCTACTTTTCTATATGGTTTTTTTTAAAAGTGAAAAGTTTCCTGAATTTTTTTTTATGAAAATGAAAAAAAAATTCAAGATAAGCTCAAACATTCCTATCACTAAAAAGCTTTTTTTCTTCTTCTTGTTTTAAGGTTTTTTTTGGTTGTTTTGCACTTTCTCTTTTTTTTCTGTTCGTGCTTTTTTTTAACCTAGTTTTTTTTCTTTCGGGTTTTCTTTTTAAACCTTGGGAGAGAAAGAATCGGAAGTCATAATTTTTCCAGGAAATTGTTGATTTCTCTTACTTTGCGGTGAAAGTTGAGGCTTTAGCGGTTTCACTTTCACTTGCAACTTTCTCCTTGCAGAATTGACGCTGCGAGGCTCTTGATTAATCGTGTTCGCTCCAGCGCAGAAAAAGTGAAAGTTTCACACAATAAGTCCCTGTTCTCTTACCTCACTTTAGGCCCAATAAAGTGCAAATAATCTGGTGGAGAAAAGCGACTTCAGGTTGGGATTCTCTAGGTTAGGTTGTAGGTTAGGTTTTTGATAGAAAAATACCTGAGCTCGATCAAGACGATCCCTTCACTTTCTCCTCCTATCAATCCCAATCACTTCCAATTTCTCAATTCACTTTCACCAAAGCCTAATAAATGGTTTCTCTCACTATGATCCGGGGCACGGTGAGAAACTTTTCTCATGAATCGGGGCACTCTGAGAAAAGTCCCCGTTTTCAACTCCCCTCCTCCTCAACTCCTCCGGTTTGTATAAATTATTCAGTTTTGGATTTTGGGTGAAAGTCGGAGAAAGTTTGAGAGTTGAAAGGGATTACACAGTGGGCAAACAATAGGCTTCTTGGGAGAAACAATATTTCCAGTAGGAAAAGATAAGATGAAGGGAGGAGGGCCCTTAATCCGCAAGACTTTCTCCACCACTAAAAATTTACGAAGAGCCTTAAGTCCCCTTTGACTTTCTCCACAAGTTAAATCCAAGACGATTCTGCCTCACAATTTTCCAAAAGTTTTGTGAGAACACAGCTTTTCCTGCCTTTCCGGTTCGGACTTTCACCAAGACTTTCACCGGACGCTAGCTTTCTCCAGAGTATGCTTTCTCCGCCACTTTCTCGATTCGAACTAAACTCGATTCTCTCCCCTTCGCTGGGCTTTATATGGTGAAAGTGAAGTTTATTCAGTGAGGGAATGCTGGAGAGTGGCTGGAGAAAGCTGGAGAAAGTGGAACGTGTGGGTCTTCGAATTGAAATCGAATGAGATTTCATCCTTCACTTCACTAACCCTGCCTCCGAAATTCCCCAAAATTTCCCTGCTCCTCTTCGTCTGCCTAATTTATGCGAGTGAAGGAGGATTGATTCATTTATTAGAAAGTAATTAAGAGAGAGAGGAGAAGTGGGTCGGAAAGATTTTGGCACTTGGAAGCGGAGGGCGGGATTTTTGAAATGATTCGACATTATTCAGGGCTTCAGGACCAGACGGGGGCCCTTGAGTGCTCATAAGGGACGTGCAGGGATTTGTGGGAAGTGACTGGGGCCCTTCATCCACATGTCCTTCTAGTCTCTCTTGTCACTTTTGACCTAGATGGAATCCCAAACTTTCATAATTTGTCATCATGGAGAGGCCGGAAGGGGCGGGGAAGTGTGAAGTTTGAGGCATTAGGGGGCCGGGGGAGGGCGGAAATGGATTCCATTTGTACACTTTCATGTCATCTACCAACAATTTTTTTGCGTTTTAGGTTTTTAACAACCTAAAAAAAAAACCTAACCCAAAAAGTTTCGTTTTTTCTGAACAAAAACTAAAAGAAAAAACATCTTACGTAAAATTAAAATAACTAAACAAGAAAGATGCCGAAAAAATCCCAATTTTTACATTATGTTTGGACAAATTCATTTTTTCACTTCCCAAAACATTTTTTTAGAACAACTCTTAACTCTCGGAAGAGTTGATTTTGAGCACATCAATTTCTAATTTTGTTGTATTTGTAGAGTTGCTTCAAAATCAAAGTATTTTCACAAAATGCGTACAAAAAGTAATCGAGTAATTTTTCAATAAATTTTTCAATGGGTTTTTTCAACTTTTGGGAGAAACTTAGAAATTTCTTAAAAATGGACCTATCCGTTGCAAGATTACTTGAAGAACTTCAAGAGTAGAAATGTTTTTTCAAGTGGTGAGGTCACGGAGGTCATTGACCTTGTGAATGGTGTAAAAGACGCATGTACTAGCGCAAAACTTCTAATGACGCTGCGTGTGTCTGTTCTTGCGGTGAAATGATTCTTGGCAAAGTCGCCGAGACTTGGAGCGTTGAAAATCCGTTTCCTTTTGAAAAAAGAAAAAGAAGGGAAAGATTTACTGTTGTTTGTAACGCATCATGTCGCTCCTCCTTGCTTCAGTGACTGGAGTTAGCCACCAAGATTCCAGATTCCTGGACAAGTCCTGGAGAAGTCCTGGAATCAAAAGGAATGTCAACTCCCTGCGAGGGAGGAATGCCGAGGGAGAGTCACGTGACTCAAATTTAATTCAAAAACTTACTTGAGACGTCCTTGACTTTTATTTCAAGATTTCAATTAAACTTGAAGTCGAAGGAATTTCATCATCAAGAAAGGTTAAGGCAGATTTTGAAATATTTTAGGCACTTTTCACAGAATTTCTTCTTTAGGGGAAAATTCAAGATTTCACTTCAAATTTTTTTTTCAAAATTTCAATGGAATTTGTTTTTTTTTTATTAATTTCAAAAATTGACAGTAACTGATGCAGCCCTTCCAGCCCACCTTGAGTCGTCCAGATGATCAATTGACGGAGGATTCCCGTGTTTTGAAAGGCGGGAATGCGGGATTGGTGCAGTAATCAGGCGGGAAATGGAGTAAAATTCAAAAGAAAAGAAATTCATATTACTGCGGCACAGGACTCCATTTTCACATATCCGTCTGGAACCACAATGGGAATTTATTGGGCCCATTTGTTTTCTCTTCCGGCAAAAGACTAAAAGTGCGGACCCCTGCCTCCATTTTTCCCTTTCTTTTCTCCAGTTTAATGTTCCATGTGACCTCTTGAATTAACAAAAGAGGCTTTCTGGGCGGGCCTTACCTAAATTTACCCACTTATGTACAGAGCCTTTCAAAACAAAGGAAGTGAAAGCCAAACGTGAAGTCAAACAACTTTCTCCACAACAAATAATTTCACCTGTCTGTCAACCCTTTCTCAACTGCTTAAGTCGCCTGGGCAATTATGAATTTCACTTCACAAAAGTATCATTTCATTTTCAAAAATTTCAAAATTTTAATTCCAAAAAAATTACGAGAAAATTGTATTTTACGCAAATTTACTTTTATTTTTCTCCTCGAAGTTTTTTTTTTTACCAGTTTCCAGGTTTTCATATTTTTTAGAGCGCGTAAAATGCTTAAATTTGAAATTTGCAAAAGCCAAAAATGCCCATTTTCGACAGCTGTGAAAGTATGCTGTGGGGTTTTGCAATTACTGAACTTGCATTTCCGGCGAAAGGACTCTATTCTGAAAGCCTCTGTTGTAGATTTCGTGGCCTGAGATCGCCTTAAAGGGCCATAAGTATGGAAGGGGTCTACCCCTTGCATGGCCTTCCCTTGTACAGTGTGTATCCAATTGAGATTGACAGATTGGAAGGGGAAGTGAGTTGCAATAATAATAAAAGTGTTTTCATTTTATGGCTTTCTCCGCTTTCTCCCGGGATTTTAAGGTGAAAGCAGCCTCAACAAGGCCACGTTAAGTTATTGTTGAAATTCTTAACGAGCCTCAACCCAACCAAAAAGTGCAGCCACTTAACCACTTCCCTTCAACAGCCCCTCTTCGTTACGGCCAATAGAACTCTCGAGAGCACTTAATACAGAGACACTTAACTATTTCAATCCATCTTCAAACTATCCAATTTACAATACAGAGCCTTCTTTAAGTACTGTACAAAAAGAGAAAGTCCGAAAGGTAAACACGTTCTTGAAAAATATGATGTGGACTAAAAATTCAAAACTTTTCACTTCAGGGTACATTTACCTTCTCCGACTTTCTCTTTTTGTAACATTTCGTTTTGAAACGCTCTGTATTTTATTGCTCTCTCTTGAGTTTTTTTTAGTCACTATTACCAAAATGCTGGCTACTTTCTCCTGAAATGTTGTAAAATAGTCTAAAATGCTCAAAATCTAGTCGTTATTTGCTTAACAAATTTGCTATTCTCCTGCTGCACTGTCACAGAGAAAGGCAAAGGGAGAGCTTTCGAGCGAACTTTCACTTTTGATTAATGTACAAAGGTAGCTGCTGCGATTCCATTTTTAAACATTTGCGCCTGCACAGTTAATTCGTTGTTTGCCAAGGCGTGAAACCCTTTTTGAAAATGGTGGGAAAAGTTGAAAAGAGATTTGTTGACTTCTCGCGATTTGATTTGTTGACAGAAATTCAAATGGAGGTAACTTGTCCCGGAGTTCACGAAGAGCTTCCCGAAGTTTTGAAAAGGTGAAAACTGTTTTGAAGATTTGCTTTTCTAAAATTGGTAGCGATGGAATTTAAGAACAAAAGCAAAGGCTCCGAGGGGGGCAGGGGTAAATCAAGCATTCTGGGGCATCGTGAGACTATAATTCTGGGACTTTTGATATTGGAAATCGAAGCAGCGCTGCGAAGCGCCGTGGAATCGCTGCTGCACAAAACGAAAGGGAAGCCGTAGCGCTGAAATGCCACAAATCACCTGCTGGGCAAAGACATATGGAGATGATTTTATTAACTTTCTTTCCTAGGAATTCTCATGGGGCAAAATGAGAATTTGATTAAAACGCAGAGGGCCTTTACCGCACAGGGCTTCTCGCGGAGGAGGCAGGCGCCGCCACAATTCAAAAATGGCAAAAGAAAATTAATTTGTGTCAACAGAGGCGCACGCGCCCCCGCACGGTTACCGTCGTCATTTTGCAAATCGATGTCTCATTAATTCCCAAAATTTAGGTTAGCAAATATTTGCTAAATCGGTCTCTTTTCTTGGGAGGCGGAAGTAAGACGTCGTAGCTCGTCGCGTTAAAAGTTGGAAGAAAAGCGTCTGTTGACAAAAGGTTTTGATGTTGTTTTGAAACGCGGCCAACTTCCCTCCTGGGAATTTGGGAAAAGGGAATTTTGGGAAAAAAGGAAATTTTTTTAAAGTGGGAAAACGGAGGAAATTATTCAAATTCTTGAGTGTTTTAGGCCTATTTTACAATATTCATCAGGATTTTATTTGTCTCGTGGTGAAAGCATAGCGTAGCTTATATGTGCCTTCTTCACTTTCTAGTTTGCTTTCACTTCAAATATAGTCACACACTAGAGAACCGTATTTTTCTAAACAAAATTAGCTTACAAAAGCCAAACAAGCCTGTCCAAGCAAAGGAGTATTTTTATTTAAATTTATTTATGTGGTCTTAGGTGGGGCTTGTTTGCCTTTTTTACATTTTAGGCGTACTATTCAATTGAGCTGATAGTTATAAAATGAGCGTATGTTTTTGTGCGACCGTTGTCTCACTACCCTACCCCATTGTCACGCACTCATGGTAAGACCTTTCCTCTTTTATTATATAAAAATAGCTAAAATATAGTGTTTGTAAAATAGAATTTTTACAAAATCAAATGCTTCTCTTACCGTGTAAAGCAAAAAAAAAACTTAATTTTTTTCCACCTAAATCACTAGCGTTAAGTTTTATTTGATATTTCATTCGTTTGTTTTGAAACTCTCTGTACTTATTGACTGTTTCTTTTTATGATGAAGTGTCAAAGTTCTCCAGTTAGAAAAAGTGTGTTCCGATTAGTTTTTTTTCTTCATAATGTGGCGACATGGCCCTATTTTTTGAGAGTTTGGCCATTTTGTCAAAGAAATGATTTGTTATCGTCGAGAGAAAGTTAAAGGGACGTGCAGATTTTTTTCTCATTTTTTTTTCTGAGAAAACTGGAACTCTTTTGAGAGGATTCTTTTAAGGAGAAAGTTTTCTTAATTAGTTATAATACACATTAGAGAGAGTGGAGGAGTAGTTTGGACTAATTCATAAATTAGCACGAAGGGTAGGGAGCGAACCCGGAAAAAAGTTATGCGACACTTGGACTTAGGCCACTCCGTGGCTTTCTCCACTTTCACAACATTAATAGGCCCTTTGCCGGAAGGGCCCCACTCCGCATGAGCCAATTTCCAAAACTTTTTTGAAGGGCGCGTTTTAAATGGGCAAGGACCCATAAATTCCATTGTAAAAGCTTCCTTGTTTTCTTGTGCTGTTATTAGCCGGGGCTTCTTCTAGCTTTCTCTCCAGCACGTCGCCAGTCACTTGGCGACATTAGCCTCCATTTCGAATCATTCCTCCTAATTTTCCCGCCAATGGTGACACTCTCATTTGGAGTGGAAGGACTCCAGGCCAAAAACCCCAAAACAACTTCCGCTCCTCAGCTTCCCAAAACTTTTAACGACGCTATCAAAATTGTGGGGACTTCATAAGTTTTTGCATATAAACTCATCCCACCAACTTACATTTTCAAAGGGGCCCTTCATTTTGGAATTTACATGAGAGGCCCTTCACTTGTGAAATTTACATTTTCCAATGGAGCCCTTCATTTTGGGCGGTGACATGGGACAATTAATTCATGAAATGCGAACGACATAAAATTCTTCCAGCTAAGAAAATGGGAGTGAAGAGCCGCCATAAATTCAGCCTTCAAACGAAATCACATTCAAAATTAGACAAAAAACAACAAAATAACACGAAAAATACAGAGCGTTTCTCAAAAATCGCAATAAGGTGAAATTTCTGTCTTAATTATTACGCAGTTTTGCTGTGTATGTACCAAGCGTTTTTAAATGTCATTTCAAAATTTCTCTTCCATTTGTATTGAGTAAAAAAAATATTGAAAAAAAAAACAACTTAAATTACCAAAAAAAAAACTAGCTAAATCTCGGCATCGGGCTCGTTTGGCTATTTTAAAAGATGAGTAGCTCCTTGCAAAGCAATTAATTCCGTTCCTTGAGATTTGTTTGTTTACAGTGTTGGGCATTAAGGGTCAGAGGTTAAGTGCCCTTGGCATAAGTGGGATAGTGGGCCCTGTTGTTGTTTAGAGTGGAGAGTTATATGGATACTTGGAGATTTGTGTGGTGGGAAATTCGAAATCCTTCGCTTCTCCGAGTCCATCCACTTAAGCCTAACTTTCTCCTTCTTTAAACGACTTTCACCAAAAAGTAAAGAAAGTAAAAGTTAAGGACTTTCTCCACCGTCCAGACTCCAAATAAGAACCTTTCTCCCAAATGAAACAAAACGAAGAAGAGATCTTGGGATCAGATTCCTCTGTACACACTGCCCCACTTTACTTCTAAACAAACAACAAAAGCACATGGAGTTACAGAGCATTTCCACCTTTTTAAAAAAAAAGAAAGAGAAACTAAAAGGAAAAGTAAAATTAAAATTTTGAAACTCAAAATTTTGCCTTTTGAACGTTTCCCTCGGCTATTTTTTTTTTTCAAAAATCGGACGGGCTAATTTAGCCATTTTTTAGGCAAAGGCGAAACTGCGTAAGTTAAATTTTCAATACAAAACTGCGTGTAGATTTTCAGAAAAGAAAATCCCACTCTCCCAAATCTCGATAATTGGAATTTTTGGGACTTTGGGATGCTTTGGGAGGATTTGATTTTTGGGAAATCGCTTTTGTGCTAAAAACCTGTTTGAAATATTTGAAATTGGCGGAAGTGGGTGGAAGTAGGTTTTGGAGTAATTCGTAGTCTTGAATTAAATGGGCTTCGATGCACTTTGCGCCTCAGTAGACCCATCCAGAGCCGCGGCGCAGGACTCACACTTCCCACAGGATTTTACATTAGATTAACTTAGAATTTACTCGGAATCTAATATTAGAAAAAGGAGGGAGGAGAGTGGCTTTAAGTGCATGCAAAAATCTAGGCCCATTTCCCTACTTTTCATTCCCGCGCTTTCAAAAATTCCCTTCCCTCCATTTGCGGCGCACAATGTCTCCAAATAACTTCCCTCTCAAAGGCCCAAATCTCAAATACATGTCTCACTTTTCTGATGTCTTTCTTTTAGATTTTAATTTTTAAAATGGGGTAAGGTGAGACGGTTGGGGCGATTCGAGAAATTTTGATCATGTATTGAGTTATTTGTCTGTCTTTGAGAAAATGGGGCACTGTGTGACTTTTGGGGCAATGTGAGATTTCTGTTGAATAGTCTCGCATAGACTGAATTCAGTTTATTTAGCCTTTTCTTAAAAAAAATGGTGTAATGGAAGAGGGTAGGGGCAATATGAGATGAAGCATTTTCTCTTGAATCGGCAACGTCTTACACGACCATAGTTTAACTCTTTTTTTAAATTTGGAGCTTTTCTCTCTTTCTCTTAAAAAAAATGGGGGTAATTGAAATGGTTGGGGGCAAGTTGAGAATTAGTGGTGAAAGTTTTTGATGATGAGCTAGAGATTTGAGTGTTATTTGGTAAGTGGGCTAAGAAGTAAGTTGGGGCTCTCTGCGGAAATAGATTGAATTGATTTGAAAGTAATTTATGAGACAAGGACCCAATGATTATGACTTTATCTCCTCAAATTCACAAATGACCCAAAGTCTGGGAAAGAGAGGGCCAAAGTGCCTTTCTTCACTTTCCCTTCGGAGAAAGCGGGAATTGGGGAAAATATGGATTTCTCATTTTCCCTTATGATGATCTCTGATTATCTTCCAAACTCTGCCCATTAGTCTCCTTCCATGAAATTATGGCCCTTCCATGCACATTCGTGGCAACTGGAGCTCAAAATCACTTTCAAAATTACCGCCATCATCAATTCATACTTTTTCAAATTAGCTAGCATTACCCCTTCGCAGTTCCTTCCACGTTCCACAGCCCCAACTATTAGTTTAACGCTCTTCAATTCTTCTTGTAAAACTTCCACATTAAACCTGAGCTTTACATACTCTTTTTGAAAGAGAACCTGAGCTTTATAGTCTATTTTTCAAGGAAACGTAAGCACGAGTTAAGAAAAGTAAGCATTAGCAAAGAAAAGTAACCAGGAGTTTACAAAAATTAAGCATGAGCTAAGAAATAAAGCATATCGTAAGCAAAACAGGCACAGGGTAAAATTTTTTTTAATAAGTTAAGAAAAGTTAGCATAAGCTAGGACAATTAGCATGGACTAGGAAAATACGCATTGATTAATGAAAATAAGCACAGCTTAAAAAAAAGTGAGAAGTTAAGAAAATTAGCATAGGATGCGAAAATAAGCAGAGTTTAAGAAACGTAAGCATAAGGTAAGATAAATTTGCATGGGCCAAGAAAATAAGCATACCGTAGATTTCCAAATAGTACCCCTGGGATACTATTTGTTTGGGGACCTCAAGAGGGTGGAGCAAATACCCCATGGGCTGCTATTAGGGATGGCGCACTATTTCAATTTGCGGCCGCTAGGGGTGGGGTAGTAATAGAGAGTTGGGGTCTCATGTGAAACTAAGCACTATTTGGAAATCTACGGTAAATTAAGAAAGTAAGCAAGAGTTGAGAAAACTAAAAGCGCGATTTAAGAAAAGCAGAAAAGGATTAAAGCAGTAAGCTAATAGTCAAGATAATTAAGCAATAACTTAGGAAAATAAGCAGGAGTTGGGAAAAAGTAAGCATAAGGCTTGAAGTTGAAAATGATGAGATTGTGTGAGAGATGTGTGGTTGGGATAAGGAGAGGCAATAATGAAGTGGATGATTGGATGTGGGGCAAGTTGATACACATTTATTCTCGTCGATGGCATGAAATTTGAAAAGCGGGTTATACTGTAAGGGGGAAATAAAGCTTAGCTTTTTGGAGTGGAGCCAGTTTCTGAAGGAAACTACAAGAACATGACATGGAGAAATGCTTAAGGAAGAGATACGCCACCATCGAACTTTCTCCTGCGGAGCACAACTCTACAAAACGATATTACGATGACATTTCTTAGAAAAACACAAAATTGATCTCTAATACGACGGAAATCTCCGTAATTTTACGAATTTTGTTAAGTTTAAATCAAAATCTATTATTTCTACATCAAAATACAATTTGCGACGAAAACTAACAGTTTTTGATGGTGAAAAATCTGTCAATTCAAATTCAACTGTCTCTAATTTTACTCCTCAAAGATGAATCCCGTGTAAAAATTACCTTTAACATTTTTCTGTGTAAAAAATGACCTTTTTCGTTCTAAAAATGGCACCAGATTGAATTTGTAATAGGAAATGAGCCTCTATTTTCGAATTATAGATCACTTATTTACGTTTTTTTTAATAATTATCTACTTCAGACTTAATTTCCGGCTGGATTTTTTTCTTTTTCAAATTATTTTTCCAGTGAAAGCAAAAGTGAAAGCATAGACACATGAATTTTTAAAACAAACTTTCTCTTTTCAAATTCAGGATTCATCTCCTCTACTTCATGCCACTTTTTTTCAAAATTCTGATTTTATAAAAGCCTTTTTTTTTTAAATCAAGTTTTTTTTAATTTCAAAATAGGGCAGCACTGTCCTCCTTTCTGCCGTGATTTCCTCTCGGGATCACTGTTTTTTTAGCATTTCCTTTTTCATCTCCCCAAAACGGATCCCAAGTCTCCACTTTTTTAACTTCCTGCCTCAGAGCCCTTATTTTGAAGAAAATAAGGCTCTAGACCGCTTTCTCTTGGTCGGAGAAAGCAGCTTCCTCAAGATTAGCCATCGTAACCATGGTTACAGCCTCTCAAGAAATCTCTAGCCTCGAGCCACTTCCGGCAAACAGCGCCATTTTTCACGGCGTTTCACCGTGCTCAAAATTCAAACCTCCGCAAGCGGAACTGTTCAAAACAAATTACGGAGCGTCTGAAGTTGCCTTAAAATCTCTTTTAATAGTTAAATAGTTTTTTTTTTCAATAAAAGCCTTATTTTCTTTTTGTTTTACGATGTGCAAGGCACTTTAAGTGCCAAAAAATGGGTGAAAGCGAGACATTGGAGCTTTAGAATTGAAGAACAATACAAAGTGGGGTATTTGTAAAGGGCTTCTCCTTGAAGGACACAAATGGAGAGGGGGGCCCTTGGCGGCGGAAAATGAGCCCTGCCAAATTTGGACTTTCTCCAAGAAACGAAATAATCCGCTACTGATTCTTCGGTGGGGCTGGAAAGACCCTCTTCTTTTGTGTAGGCGCTGAAAAGAGACGCTGAAATTTATTTTGGCAAGTGATAACTGTTTTTGGAAGAGGAAAAAGGGCGAGGAAGCTAAGGGCTTCTGGCAGCGATTCCAAGGGCCAAGTTTACACGCTGAAAATTCAGTGCCCTTTTAATTGCCCCCAGTCCTCCCTTCTCTTCCGTCCCTTAATGAGTCCCTAGAAATCAAAAATTGAAAGAATGCTAAGGGTCCAAAAGGCCATAAAACCTAACGAAAAAAAAATGGTTTTAATTTATCGGCGTCGAGATGCTACTTTCACTTTCCAAAAAAAGAGCAAGTTCACTCGAGTTCATTTTGTGGGTATGAGGGGACAAACGATACAAAGCACAAAAAACAACGAAAAACACATTTTCTCTCATCAAATACACCTTTTCGTAGATTGAAATTCAAAAATTTATGAAAACAGAAAAGACAATGAATTTGAAATTAATGGAAAAGAGCATATGAGAGAAAAGTGAGTTTGCTGATTGATTTCCACTGTTTAAATTTAGCGCACTAAAAATTCAAAAATTCGCGCGTCAATATTGACCTAACCCAAGGTCAACCCCTTTCTCAAAAATTGAAAACCCTTTTCAAAAATTTTGATCTCTGGATTTTTTTAGCATTTAAATGAAAATTTCAATTCTTTTTTTTTTTTTTGAAATTCGAGTCGATGGAGGCCCTTAATTTGAAAGTGTCAGGCAGTGTCCAGCCAATCGCAAAGCTCCGGGCAGCAGCTTGAGTCAATCCGGCTCTTCTCTTCTCATGTAATTCTAAAGAGGGCCCTTTGAGGGACCCCTTCGTTCTTTGTTTCCTTCTGCGACATTTCGTCATCTGTTTTGCCCAGATAGGACAGAAAAATTGTATTTTCCGGGTGACATGACTTTTGTGAGAATTGTTCGACTGCGGAGGCATATTGGAATTTATTCAATGATTCCTCCGTATGCGATGCAATGGGCCATGCAGTTGAGTTATTCACTTTGGAGCCTTAACATGATAAAAGTCTCAGAGCGACATTGGATGTCGCCTTTGTGACAAGTCGAGATGACTTCAAAATGAAATTGAGGGGACACTTCGCCAAATTCATCTCCATGTCAACTTCGGCCGTCTACTCCAAAATGGAGCCCTTTGCAAAGGGCCCTCAGGAAGCGGGCCTTCGTACGCGACTTCACTCATAAATGCTTTCTCCCACTTCCGTTTCCTAAACAGAATTTACATAAAATTTTGCGCATTTTTTCAAGCCTTTTGCAGAGCCAATGAAAAAAGTTTCACACGTATTAAAGTAAGTTGAGTGTACTACTTTACGAGAACGCTTTTGTCCGTCTGTACGATGCATCCGACTGCGCTGATGAAACCTTCCAAATCAAAAGCCGTGTTTTCTAAACAAAAAATACCTTGTTTCAAAATTTAGAATTTGATGAAAAAATAGCGGCGTTGATCAATTATGGTGTTTTTTGTAATAAAATGAGTGACATTCGCTACTTTATTATACAGGTTTTACAACGGTATATTTTTTAACATTTAAAAAAAAAATCAAAAAGTCATAAGATGCATGGTCTGTCTGTATACCAAATAGGCGAAAATAACGCTACTAATTTATGTTCTAAAAAAGCACTTTTTAAAAATAATTACTAGGCACTGCCCCTGTCCTAGGACGGGTTTTTTGGCTAGTATAATAATTCGTCTAAAACTCATCAAAAACGAAACTCCAATTAGTGGAATACAATTTAATTATTTGTGTTTAGGGGATCGTGAGAGGGTACTTAAGGGGTTTAATTGGATTGTTTGAAGATAAAAAAAAACGTTTTCCAGTTTTTGTTGTGCGGGTGTTTTAGCGGATAAGGGCCCTTTGTGGTTTCTATTAAATTGAAAGGTGCCATACGTCGCAGGGTGGGATTGGGGCGGTCAAGGAGGGTGGTAAATGGGCCTTTGAGGAGATGGATGGAGGGTAGCTTTGGTTTAATGGAATTGGAAATAATTTCTAGGAGGACACTTAAGGGCCTCTGGAAATAAAGGGGATCTTCCGAGACAATGTCGCCCAGTCGCCCAAGTGAAAGTCGCCTAAATCCATTGGAATAATAACAATAGAAAACAAGAGGAGAAAGCTTAGGAGCGGGAGACAATGAAAGTGATTTAATAACCTCAGAGGCATCAGTGCATGTCACCATGACAAAGGAAATGGCCGGAATAATGAAAATTGTTCATTTACAAAACAAAGGGAGGCTCAAAAATAAGGGCATTTGTAGCCATTCGAACAGTTACACAGGAGCCCTTGGCCAAGGGCCCTTTTCTTTGCCATTTCAATTGCCAAAGTACCCCGGAATCTGAGCCATCATGGACCCTTTGAAGCTCATTCCCACTCAAGCGACGCTCGTCGACTTTGACGAGCCCGAGTTTGTCAGAGATGTGGAAGAGGCGCCCGAGAAGGTAAGGGGTTCTTGACCTTGTCTCGGGGTCAAAGGTCAAGGGCTCATGTTTCTGGACAGGTCGAGGCCCCTCCCGTCCTGGAAGTGAGTGTTGACAACGAAATCAAGTACATGATGTCACTCCGCCTGTCACCCAACTGTCCAGACCCTGACACCTATGACCACTTGGAGCTGGACGAAATTTTGAACGAGTTGATTCCGCCGGTGGAGTGGATCGAGAATAGGAAAATGTGGCGGCAAAATGTGCGCAAAATTTGAATTATTTGAATTTGAAAAAATGGTGGCGCATCGTCTTTTTCAGGTGTCAAGTCAAGAGGCGAGTCGAAGTGACCTTTTGACCTTGGCCAAGGACCTCGATTCCATGTTACACAGTCGCAAGGCTGCGGACCACGGAATTTGTCCCATTCGCAGGCAATTGTACTCTCAATTTTTTGGTAAAACGCAAAATTTTAAAAAATCAGTTCAAAATTTCGAAATTTTTTTTTTACTAAAATTTGAAAACGATTGTTTCAGATGAGCTGATCCGTCAAGTAACTATCTTGAGTCCAGAGACAGGCCTTCTGCTCATGCGCGTTCGCGACGAGTTGCGCCTCACGCTCGACGCCACTGCGTCCATCTACGAAAGTTGCAAGGCTTTCGAGTCACGGTGCATCAATGCGCCGCCAAAAACCGCTGTCGCCGTGGAAGCGAAGGAGGACCGTGGCAACGACCTTGCTCTCAAGCTTGCGGAAATTGAAGCGGAAAAGGAGTTGCTGAAGCTCAAAATCCGCAATTTGGAAGACGCGCTCCAATTGCGCGAAGTGAAATTCAAGGAAATGATCGACGCAGGCGAGGCTCTCTTTCGAGAAGAAATGGAACACTTGAAAGAGGTTAAAGATCAATTAAAGGTAATGTTTAATTTAATTTAATTAATTAATTACTAATGTAATTTAACCAATTTTAATAGAATCAGCTGACCTTATTCAAAGGACCCAATCCGCATGCCGAAACCGTGGCTGACTCCATTTTGGACAAATTCCTGAATCAGGCTCCGAAAGCTTAAAATCTATAGAAAACGCGCTTTCAAGAAAACTTAAACTTGAAAAAGACATGTTTTGAAAAAACAAAAATAAGACAATAAAATATTAGTTATTTATTTAAAAAAAAATAATGATACCAAGTTTAGAATAAAAGTGAAAAAAAAATCCCATTGTGAAAGATGATGGGTGAAAGTCGCTAACGAGCATTTCACTGTTCACTTTTTTTCAAAATCGCATAATAAATGAGGCAAAACACTTAAAATTTCTCTTTTGCGTGTCGATTTCAAAAGCCGATTAAAGTAACGTTTTTACGTGTTTTTTTAGTAAGCGTTTTTAAGCATAGCTAAACTCCCAAACAGTCAAAAAATAAGCATTTTTAATGATCTTTTTTTTTAAAACTAAACTCTTGAAAATATAAATGATTATTTTTGGGCCAAAAAAAAAAGATCAAAGAATTTTAAGCAAAGTAAAACAACAAAATTTTGTTGCACGCAAAATTTTTCCGATTGAAAATCCCCTTTTTATCTTAGAATAATTTATTTTGAAATACAATCAATACTCTTTTGATATAATCAAATACAAGTTTTTTAAGAATAGAATTCTAGATTGTTAAAGTATTGTTAAAAAAAAAGATTTTTTTTTGATGGATAAGAAATCCGCTTTTTTTTTGCTTATATTACACTTTGTAAATAAAATTCTTTTGATGTAAAGGCAGTTGGCCTTCAACAGATCATTTCCTCAGTCGATTACATAGGTAAAAAATTACTATTGAAGTTCTACTTTACCTAAGAAATCAGGAAATTTTTGATTCGTGAGCAATTACTTTTTGTTGACAAGCAGGTTTTCTTTTGTGTTGATTTTTTTTTTCAATTTTGCAGTTTTTTTGATTGTAGATTTATGATTTTAGAGGTATAAAAGCCGCAGACTCCGGGAAGCTAATTAACTTCACTTTTCATTCTATTTCTAACAAATTCGCAACAACAGCTCAAGCAACATGCTCGCCAAACTCGTAAGAAACCAAATTCAATTCTGTATTTTTGAAAAAAATTTCAATTTTGAAAACTTCTTAATTTTGAAATTTTTAAATCAGGCCTTCCTCGCATCGGTTCTGATCGCTGCTCAAGCAGCACCAGGAAACATCGCTCCACCAGCAGTCGCCTACTCTGCTCCTCTTGCGGTAGGGTTCATATTTTTTTTTTGATTCTTCTAAAAATTTCACTAAAAAGTTTTTTTTTTAATTTTTGAAAATTTGAACTTTTTAAAAATTGGATACTTTTTAAATTTCAGGCCCCATTAGGGTACCATGCGCAGCCCGTCGTCACCTACGCCGCCGCGGCTCCAGCGATCGTCCAGTCCGCACCCATCACCTATGCTGCCACCATTGTGAGGCCAATTGAACAACACGGCTACCAAATCGCCTACTAACGGAAAAAATATGCGCTGAAAATTAAAAGTTTTTAATTAAAGGGAAAAATGATCATTTTCAATTATTTTGACAACTTTTCGTAAATTTTTCAAAAAAAAGTGATTAAAGTGAGTCGTTATTATGAAATTGTCTTGTCCAATACCACTCTCGAAAAAGCTCGTTAATTAAGAAAATGAGGGCAAGTAATTCATCTTCAGAGACTTTGTGCCCTTGCGGCGCACAACTCGATTTTTTTCTCGTAATTTTCGTCCCGCTCATTTTGGACCGCTAAATAATTCAAAGTCACATTACGGCTAAGGCAGAGAGTGGTAATCTTACATCGTAAAAAGTGATTTATCGACGTGAGTCAGGCGATGACGAACGGACGTCAAAATGCGGGAAATTTCAAAAGTCCCCTAAAAGGAAAAGGGCTCAAGGTACTCTCAACTCCCTAATTTAATGCATAAGCTAATGAGCTTCCATAAATCCAAAAACGAGAAAATTGGAATGTTTTTCTCATCGACTTTTCTCCAAAAAAAAAAATATGTACAAAAAGAAAAATTGAAAATTTTTGATTCTACTACTTACAAAAATTCATCAAGGAGTTTATGAAACGTAAAAACGTTTATTACTTTTTCGTTTTCTCATTATTGGAAAAACTTAAAAACAAAATTCCTACAAAATACAGTAACAGATCCTTTCGATTTAAAAAAAAATAATTTTTAACTTTTTGAAAAAATTTTTCACAGATATTGTTTTTCATGCATTTATTGTCGGTGTTTCACTATAAACTCACAAAAGGTCAATCCTCTCTTTTTATCTGAAGTGTTTGAGAGATGCACTTTTGAATTTTACAACTTTTCCAAATTTCCCGCTCTTTTCAATTTTCCTAATAAGAACAAATGAAGTCGTGTTTTTATGACGGCTCATCGCCGCTCATGAAAAAAGTGAAAGCGAGAAGGAGAAAAGTTTTTTTGCGCTTTCTCTGGCTCGATTCCAGAGGGAGACTTTCAGCGATTGGAAGGGCATTGCTTTTCCCTTTATTTTCTAAATTTGGTTTTAGAAAGTTCAAATAGGAAGAAAGTAGTCAAGAATTCGGTTTTGAGAGGAATTTGAGTAAGAGGAAATGAAAGGGATTTAGGAAAGGGAAAAGCACTTTCTCCTCTGACTTTCTCTTTTTGAACTTTGAATGTCCAATGAAACTTTTATTGTACTTTCTCCCTTGAATCCCCAATATTCCCCTTTTACACCACTTGACCTTACTGTAAAAAAAGGACTTTGACCTTTCAAGGGCTTATCGAGCTTAAGGAGATAATCTACCAGATAATATCTTCCAAATTGTCATAGATATCTCTTTCAAAGGAAAAAACTTTTCAGACTCGTCGCATATCGCTCGATAGTATGCAATCATTAAGTACTTTTAAGAAAATCAAAATAAAATCGATCGTTTCGTTTTTGAAACGGTTCGATAGTTTCAATTTTAAATCACAAGATATCTATACATTTTAAACGCCACTGGATTATCTCTCCAACTATAAATCGCTCCAATTTTGACAACTTTGACTAATTGCTGGTCTGACTAAAAGTTACTTTGTACTATTTTGTAGAAGAAAAAATCTGAATTTTTTTTGGCCAGTCTTAATTTCACGCTTTATCAATTTTTAAATCATTTATTTTAATTTGCGAAGATTGCATGTTACAGTCATATTCAGAAACGCATTCTATATTTCTTTGCTTTTGATTGATAAGACAGCGCTATAACGTGGCGTGTTTATTTTTTAAACAATTTGTAAACAATTTGTAAACAATTTTTAAACAATTAGTCAAAACGCATTTGGGAGGACTTTAATTTGTAATTTGACTTTTTTATTTTAAAAAAAAGTATTCTAAATTTCAAATTTGGAGGACTCAATCGATAAGCAAGAAGTCGTAGGAAACACATAACGCAGTAGTTAAGCAAAGTAGTGGATAGCCTTGCAGATAGTATCCAAAAGCAGAGGATAGTCTTGTTAGTTATTATCCGCAAAGGATAGTTTTGGTTGTTAGTATGGTTTCAATCATTCTGAAACTGTGAGAATGGTTTAAATGAGGCTTTGTTTTAATTGAACAAATACTTGAGAGCCTCCTCTGTCCAATTTATACTTTGTTTTCAAGTAGTATCTTGGAGAAAGTCAAAAAACATTTCGTGCTTTCTCCACTTTCTAAATCAGAAACTT
>VYYI01000110.1:0-50038 GCA_021029175.1 Bilobella aurantiaca | reverse complement strand
ATGACGCTACAGGAGGGAAACCTTAAGGGATTTAAAAAAAACTAAAAAAAACTTACCTTTGACCCTTCATTTCTGACATGTTCATCGAGCTCGTCACTCCGCTTATTAATCAAACTCAAAAATAATAAATGAGGGTTTAAGAAGAGTGACATACTGATCTTCAATTGTTTTTTTAGTTTAGGTGATTTGTCTGATATTTTGTTTTAAAATACAGAATGCTCTTTGAAAACCTAACCTTTTACATATTTTTAGAAAAAGTTTTAGAGTATGTTTTTTTTCTTTTATTTCTTGCAAAATATTCGTGTATAGAAGGTGGATTGGAGAGGTGAGTTAAGTGTAGTTTGAGATCATAAAACCATAAAATAAGGAACTGGTCGTTTTGCATGTCGTTGAATGGCTCTTGAACCCTTGGGTGCTTGGGTGGATCTAATGAACCTCCGCTAATCGGCTCCCAGTGCTTAATTAGTATTGTGATCATGTGACTAAGGGGTAATTAGGAGGGGAGGTGAATTGGTTGCAAAAATGAAGGAGTCCCTGAATGATGGAGCAGGGCCCTGAGTAAATAATAAGATTCTAATTACGCCGAGGCATTGTTCTCTGGGAAGTGGCTCCTTAAGGCCCTTTGCTCTGGTGCTGGGCCGCTTTGTGACGGACCCTTTGATCTGGACCTCCCAACCAAAAACTGGATCTTTTATTGCCAATGAACACGCGAGATACCAATCTCCCTTTGTCCACCACAAGTCACCAAACATCTACCCTAACTAATGGCCACCTCTAAAGATCAACACAATCAAAATTTAGGGCCTTTTAAGATCAACAAAATTAAAAAAGGGTCCTTTAAGATCAACAAAATTAAAATCTGGGGTCTTTTAAGACCAACGAAATTAAAAAGGGTCCCTTGAGATCAACAAAATTAAAATTTAGACCCTCCACATTAATTCCCTTTTCTGATATTGTTATTCTTTCACCTTTCATCTGTGCGTTTTGTTCAAACGCAATCAACTTTTACGCAAGAGTACTAAATAATTTTAAATTTTGAATTTTAATTCTTCATTCCTTTGCGAAAACCTAAAATGGGAATATTGAAAGCATTTGAAATTTTGAACATTTTACAAGGCGCGGATGCTGCGTGATTAATATTTTAATGCTATTTACCTCAGAATCGCGATGGAATACGGACTACAAAAAAAATGAAATGAAATTGCGGTTTTCAAATGAAATTTCCTTTTTACTTTCACTTGTGATATTTCTAGCATTTTCCTGTGAGGTCAAAGTTCGAATAAGCTTTCAAAGAGCAATAAAAATAGGGAAAATTATAGTGGTTCATAAGGACCCTATTTTTTAAGGTAGGAATTACACGCAAGGGCGTGCGTCACTGTTATCCAAATGATAATCTTTGAAGTAGTTTTGCCTAACGCACGAAAATGATGAGAAAATGAAAGTATTAGAGAGGGTTCGCCCTCAATTTTTCTCTTATAATTCCCTCTCCCTTGAAACTTTTTTGACACATAGATTTGCCACATTTGCTTTTAAATGAGGATCCCTTTGACACTGGAAGTGGGGCTGAATCGCTGGAGGAGGCGGAGCCAAGCGCCGCTTATTGATTTCCGCTGTCTCCCATGAATTATCCCTTTTCTGCCTAATCAGGCAACCCAAAACGCTCCTTGCAACTGTCCTCTCACTAAATCATTCTAATGACCAAACATGGCAACCTCCACTTCAGCCGCTTTATTTTTAATGACTCTCAAACCTTCACTTCCAGAGGTCCTCTCCACTGCATAAATTAATTAAGACCAGGTAATGAACCTCCCATTGCAGTGGAGGCAAAGTGGAAGAAAAAGCCGAAGCAAAATCGAGAAAATATTGTTGGGATTCTGGCTCAAAATCTGCGAGATGTGTGGTAAAGGCAATTCAATTACATTCCCCACTAACTTATGCTGAGAACATTCCCAAATTCCAAAGTGTCATCATCCGCCGGGCTCTTAAGAGGGTACTTGCGTAATGCAGAGGAAAACAATTTGTTGAAGATGCGGACGATGCCCATTTCGAAAGAGAGACGGTGGAAGATGCCATGAATTCTGCCTCACTCGGGCATTCTTTGCATTTTGTTACCAAATTTTTGGAATGATCTTCATTTTTCGGCTAATCATGAGCACACGACGGCGGATTCCAGGGGCTTAAGTGCTCTCCAAATAATTATTCAACTCTCATATTCAATTTCATTTGTGCTTTTGAAAGCGAGTTATGAGCGAGATCTTCCCACTAATGATTGATTTTGACATGAAAAAACACAAAAACAAAACAAATGGAGCTGCCACCGAATTTTCGCCCTTTTTGTCAACTTCACCTCATCTGTGACATTACTCATCTTTCAAAAATGGGATTTGCCGTTCATTTAAAAAAAAAAAAGAATACTAAAAATTTAATGAGAAGTGTTTGTATGATGTGGTAATGATTTGGTGTGGGGTTCAACACGTGCAGAGCGAGCGGAGTTTTAATGGTTAAAAATAAGATGTGTTTTAATGAAAAGTTCTTGAAACAAATGGTTGCATCAAGGAAGAAGCGAGGCGAGGAGGAAGATGCGATATTTAGAAGCCTACAAAGGAATTTCGTCGGAGTAAATTTCCGTTTCTTTTTCTTCGTTTTTTGAAATGCATTATTAGAAGATGCTGTTGGGATGCTGGTGCTGAAGAATGCGTGAGATCTCTTCGTCTATTTCTTCCTCTTGACTTCTGTCTCACTTCACAGCACTTGAGATCTACTTGAAAAAAAGAGCTTTTCTTCTAATTATTCCTTCGAAAAGCGAAACAAAAGCAAAAGTGGCGCTTCACTTGACAATATCTCTTAAGCTCTTATCTTGCCTCTTGCCACAACACAAAAAAAAAGTTTAAGAGCCAGGCTAAATTCAGTTTGGAACGGGGCTCTTCTAATGTGGATTTTCAATTAACGACCACGTCTATTTTTTGTCATTGTGAAAATGCGTGATGTATAGGTTACATATTATTAAATACAACAAAAATGGACGGAGATGTTAAGAAAATAACAAATTTAGAATTCAGAATTTATAATTTTTTTTAGTAAAACCGAGCGAAGACGAATAAGCTAAAATTTAAAATTAAATTGTTTTGGTTAGGATTTTGTGAAAGCTGTTTAATTTTGTTGTTGCTTTTAAAAAAAATATTTTTCTGATCTTCAATTCTACTTTAATTTTTTGTAATATTATGTATGTATTTGTTTTGATAGTGTGCAATTCGTGTCCGTTTTCACATTTTGTTTTAAGGAATCCGGATACTCCACTCAACGGATCTTGAGCACTTGAAAAAAAAAGTTTCCTTTTGTTTTATTTTGGTAATGCTTGGCACCGAGGAGCAGCTCTTGGCTGAGGACCCCTCTTAAAGCCCACTTCCCAAAAACAAAAGTCTAAATTAATTACAAGGGCAGAAGGAAGCTTTGAGACAATGCATTTGCTTAAACGGGGCTTTGGGCCACAGAGAAGCCTTCATTTGAAAAAGCCGCAAGAGCCCTTGGAAAACAATCGGAACAAAACCTCAAGTCAGAGGTCAAATGAAGAAATAATTGGAGCCTCCATCAAGACGTCCTTAGGAAAGAGCCCTTCTGCATCTTAAGAAGGGCCCTTTTGCGTCTTCTGGACTTTGTCCAATATCGAAACTGTAGAGATCAACTATGTGAAAATTAATGTAGCCCTTCCTGGCCCTGTCTCCCTTATTTATGAGCCTACTTTATTCTCCCTCCACAACACCTCCTGACACTTTTATTTCTTCCTCTATACAAAGCCCCATTCAAATAATTCCATTGTCTCAAAGTTTAAGAGCACTTTATGACTTTCATTAGAGAGAAGCCTCAATTTATGGGAAGTGAAAGTGGAGGGCGTTTGAGACTTCCACCACTTCAAAACTTACACCCAAAATCCCGCCTCTGAATTTACCGTAAAGAACAATAGATTTCAGGAATTTGGGTTTTACGAAGAAAGTTTGGTCACGTTCCGCAGTGCTAGGCTTGACCTCGCTTCACATGTCCGCTTCTTATTTTTGCATTTGACTATTTTTCAGCGTCTCAGCGCTGCTCTCTGAGCTGGAGAGGAAGGGTCCGAGATCATTGAATTGAGAGGCGAAGCACGAGCTGGAGATTTGAGAGGGGGCCTGGAAAGCCTTTATTTCCAGCGTCTCCCTCCAGCATTCTTGTGTCCACATACTTGGAAAAGTTGGTCTGGTAAAAAGGGAATTAGGGACTGTCTATTACACTGGAAGCTCCTCCGATCCACTCCATGACTCAACTTCCTCACCAAAGTTTCTATTACATCAAATTCCATTCCAGGGAGGAGGATATTAAATTATCTCCAGCCATCTTCCCTGGAGAAAGTCCTGGAGAAAGTGATGAGGAAATGGAGAAAAGAAGAATGCCTTTCTTCATTTCAATTCAGAGCTGCTCTTCTTCTCGGAAAACAACTTTCTATTTTGGACTTTCTCCATTTTAGGACTTTCTCCATTTTAGGACTTTCTCCATTTTAGGACTTGTGAAGATGGAAGGAGGCGGAAGACGTAAGTTGGGTGGGGGGATTCTTGGTAAATGAAACCTCAACAGAACTTTCTCCGGCACTTTCTCTCTGATGAAAATCAAGTTGGAACTTGTGAGCGTGTTGAAGGGAAGGGCCCTTTGGAGCCCTTCGTGGCAGGACTGGGAAGGAGACTCATTAACTTTGATGTGCGGTGGCGGTTTGGGAACTCATTTGGAACCCTTTACTACCATTATGCCAAAATTATCTCCAAATGAACTTCGCCTTTACTGCTTTCACATAACTTTATTTTATTTAGAATAAAAAAGTTTCATTTAATTAAAATTAAATTTAAAATATTCAAATTATGCGGACTCTTGTAAAAGAAAAAGAAGTATGGCTTTTCTTTTGGCAGAATAAGTTAAAAAAGAGGTTTCATTTTCGAAAGTGAAAGTGGAGTGGGTAACCATGACAACAAATCAATAGTGGTTTCGTTTTATCAATTCAAATACTTTTTGTCGCTTCATTCATTTCCAAGATAAACGCTTCCGATTCTCAGCAGCAGCAGCATTTCATCCAGGAAGAAGCAAAAGGCTTGGAAGCGTCAAACGGGCAATTTTCTGAAAAACTTGCTTTTCAATTGCGTTTATTTGGACCAAGGTGCATCATGCAGTGCTGCAGTAACGTATGACCAATAATTCGTAGTTTTTGATTGATTTGATTGCTAGTTTCATGAGTCAATTTGTCACTTTTCGCAACTTTTAGTTGCCGCGGTTCGATCCAGAGGGCTATCGACCAATAGCGAAGGACTGTACACAGGTAAACGAATCATGCAATTAGCTCATCTTTGCATTTTTAAAGTTTTGAAATTAGATTTGATTTTTTCAAATTTTTAGCCACCGCTATTTACTGCCGAAGAATGGAAGCAAGCGACGGTTTTGACTACGGAAGCAGCCGATGCGGAACGGCAGGTCGCCGAGCACGTTCATGCCGAATCTGTCCGAGTGAGAGACGAGGCAGATGAAATGACGCGCAGGGCTCATTCTGACGTTGATTGGCGCTTTAAGCAGCGAATCGCTGATATTCAGCACTGGCGTGACGAGCTCAGCCTCAAGTTCTCCGAAATCAACAACGAAGTGGATGCTCAGTTGATTTATCGACAGCGCGTTGAGAACGCTGTTGCCTCGTTCAATCATATTTTGGAAATTGATGCCAAAATTCTTGCCTTGCGGTGAGGCGCTTAGCAAAACTGTTTAAAAAATTCTGTTGAGCCTTTGTTTTAAAAGTCGAGATGAGGCCTTTTGTTCTAAAAATGTTGTTTTTGAGCAGTGAGTGTCGTGTGGGCGTTGACTTGGTCCACGATGATCCGCAGAAGAATCTTGTGAAGGAGATTGACATTGTGGAAGGAATTCAGGCCGTTCTGTCTTCCACGGTCGACTGCACCAAGGAACGGGTTCGGCTCCTTCGAAAAACGGCCTTCCACCTTGACAAGGAACTACATGACAAGGACAAGGCCCTTGAAATTGATAGATATGCCATGGGCCTCCATGTCCACCGATCAGAAGTCCAGGCCCAGTGCACCGTCCACGTCAGTGACAGCAGGTAAAACAAGTGTTAACATGACAAAAACCCTGTTCCAACGTTTCGCATTTCTCAGCAACGTCAACGAACTCGACTGGGAGGAGTTCACGATGCGGAACAAGAACACGGCGCAGAAGGCCATCAACGACTCCGTTCAGCTGCGTACTCAAATTGACAGCCTTCTGCGACAGGCCGTTGAGGACATTGAGAAGCAAATCTGCTTGACCAACTTGGCCTTCACGAATCGTCTGCAGGAGCTCATAGAGGTCAAGGAGAAGCTCCAGGCACAGCATTCGGATGTAAAGGAATTTTGAATTTTGCCGCCATTTTTATATACGCGCTTTTTGCACTGTTCCGCCTAATTTCTTCTTTTTTTTCAGATTTCTGTCAACATCCGCGAAATCGAGGGAATGATCTGTTCGCTGAACAAGGCTTTTGAAGAGAAGAAGAGCGCTGTGGCTCTCGCTGAAACGCGCTTGAACGTTCGTGGCCGTCGACCGAATTTGGAATTGGTCAAGTGAGAGCCCACTTTTAGTTTCGCAAAAATAGACAAAATTAATAAAGTAGAATTAATTGTCAATGAAAAAAAAAGAGAAAAATCAAAAACTGATTTTGATTATATGCAAAGGGATGCTGTTCAACGCGGTCTTCTCCTGGAGCTTCAGCGTCTCAATGAGTCAATGGCCAAGATCAACACGAAGATTCTGCAAACGAAGAACGTTCTTCGAAACCTGTGTCGAAATCAACTCGAACTCGAGGACGCCATCAACGTCAAAATGAATTCGATTGGGATTGATGAGGCCAAAGTCATGGTTCTTCGTCAATCAATTCACATTCAAGAGTACTGAACAATCACTCAACAATCAAATCACTACCTCAATCTCGAAACTGACAAAAATACTAGAAAAGTGAATCAAATTGAAAATAAACTCATAAGCCGTACTGGATAATGAGTTAGTGAAAGTTGTGATAAATTAGTTAAAAATTAATTAGCTAAAATGGTTTGAGTCCATGATTGCATGATTTGCATGATTCTGGCTGAAGGGAGCTATGAGAGGGAAAGTGATTGTTTTGGAAGGATCGAAAGAGTGAAATGATTTAGTAAAATTTGTGATAAACTTGTTAGCAAGAATGGTGTGAATGCATGATTGCATGATTGCATGATTTGCATGATTCTGCTCAAAATGAGCTGGAGTAGGGTGAAAGTGATTGTGAGGAGAGAAAGAGTGAAATGAGTCGTAAAGAGACTGTGATCTTCCCCTGAGGATTCTCCTGCCGAATTCCAATGTGAAGAATTCTTTGTGAAGGAAGGTGGTGGCAATTAGTTCATGAGAGGCATCTTGGCTAACTAAATTCAGAGGAGTCGTCACGCGAGTTCCTTCCAAATATTCCAAGCATTCTCAACTATACTATTCTCACAAAACCTTTCTTTTTCAGCCTCACAATGGAACCTGTTGAAAGGGCATTTGTGAACGTGGGATTTATGATCTCCTATCCACCAATTCCTGAGTCTCCTCAAAGATACACAACGAAAAAAAACAGCTTCTGGATTCCGTCAATGCGATGAGAAGCATTCATGAAGATTTAGGTCCAGACTTATCTTGTCTTTCCCAATTTATTTGGAATTTTGAAATTTTAATTTTCTACCCGAAAAAAAACTTGTAAATGGCCAGCAAATGTCTTTTCGATTAATTAGCGCAATTATTATAAAAATGAAACAGAATTTTTCGTTCCTTTTTTACGAAACTTTCAGTTGAAGAATGTTTCATTTGAAAAACTTTCTCTTAACTTTCTCTCAAAACTTTTAACTTGACTTCATAAATTTTCCAAAATTCTCCATATAAATTCTGCATAAATTTCGAATAAATTTTACTTTAAGTTCCACGGTATTCTGCTAATATGTAATTCTGTAAGACTGGTGGTGACATGATGAGGATCACAAAATTTCAGAATTTTATTTGACTAGAAATCGGCAAATTCCTTGGCAAAGCGATCGGTAGCCTCTACTTTAATAGTCTCATCTGCGTAGTCGTCAAAGTTGGTCACGTCTCCAGCGCCCTTGACCTTTGGGACGAAGGGAGCCTCGACGCGTCTGTTGACGATGGCGACCCAGTCAGTGGTGGCGAACCATGCGTGTGACTTGATGTCATTGACCCCTTCCTTCAGGTTCCCGAACCTCTTGCTCAGGTCAACTTGGAGGAGATTGGACACGAGGTCCTTGACCTCGTGGGAAAAGTGACTAGGAAACTGGAACTTCCCCGCACTGATCTTTTCATACGTTTTGATCGGTTCGTTGGCCATGAATGGAGGGTAGCCGGCGTTCATTTCGTAAATTAGCACTCCAACTGCCCACCAATCAACCGGCTTTCCGTAGCCTTTCGATAAAATAATTTCTGGGGCAAAATAATCCGGCGTTCTGAAAATTTGAAAAAAAAAATGATGAATTTTGAAAAGTTAAAAAAAGACTTTTTTGAATTGTTGCCTCGTACCCGCAGAGGGTCCATGTCCGCCCTTTGATCCGCTTCGCAAAGCCAAAGTCAGTGAGCTTGACATAGCCACGGTTGTCAATGAGTAAATTTTCTGGTTTGAGATCACGGTGGACAATGTCGAGGAAGTGAAGGTACTCGAAGGCGAGGATGACTTGGGCAGCGTAGAAGCGTGACAGGTCTTCGCTGAAGCGCCGTGCCTTGCGCAGATGCGTGAACATTTCTCCGCCGTTGACAAAGTCCATGACCATGTAGAGGTTGGTGTTGTCTTTGAAGCTGAATTTCAGCGACACTAAAAACGGGAAGTTGACGGCGGCGAGGACGCGCTTCTCATTCATCGTGTGGTCGATTTGCTTGAGCTGGACGATGTAGGCCTTGTCCAGGATCTTCATGGCGTAGAAGTCTTTGGACGTTCTTGTGCTGAACCAAAACCACTTTTCCGAACGCTCCAGCCCCAAGCGTCTTGGAGCGGTGGAAATCGGCCAGTTTCGCCGTTGAGCGCCGTGGATTCGACCATCGCTCTTCGAACTCACCCTTTGCATGCTCCAGCCACTCACGTAATTGAACAAAGTACTTGTCCAGTACACCCATTCTCGTCCCTTCAAGTCCACATTGTGCTGGAATTTGGACGCTGCTCTTTGGCGCATGCGTAAACTTTTCCACGGTTTCACAAACAGAAAAGAACGGTTTTGACACCAAGGCAATTCAAGTTTTTTTTCTAAAAACGATGGTGAACAATAATTTTGCAAAATCGTGTGCTGGAAACTGGAGCAATATTCAGCCCCAGTATTTGTAAGGTTTCAAACCGTGACAAGGAGTTATGCTTATTTTTCTCTTTCAAAACTGATGCTGGAAATATCTCCATCCTGGAATTAGGCTCCATATGATCTGGCTTCGCAAGTAATAAATTGCAAAGTGCTTAATGCAGAAGCACATTCAATTCGAACAATACAATTTCATTTCCAAATCAGAATCAGGTTTACAGAGGAAACGCAGAGTTGTAATTAACAATGAAATTTTCATCACCCACATCCAATTCTTCACGCAAATCTCTCTACAGGTGCTTTTCATATGCCCAAAAAAAGAAACGATTTTTGTAATTATGAAATGTTGCAAAATTAAAGCACCACCTCTCTCATTGACACTTGATACATCCCAATGGAGGATATTCATGGATGCGATGAAAGCTTTAAATGAGTATGGTTCATATTTATTTTTCAATAATTTTGAAATTAAAATTATTATAAAATGAATTTTGTGCGACTATGCATGCCGTGATAATTCGTTAGTTCAATCTCATATCCATTATTTTGCGAAAATATTAAAGAAAAAGTTTTCCAATAAATTTTCATAATTTCGAGTCCTCCGTTCCCAAGCTGTTTACAATGCTATATCTCCTTTAAATCTTTTGGGGACCCTTCAAGGGTTCCCAAAAACTCTCGCTTCTCTCAAAACCGTCCTTTCGCCAAGAACCTTGTTTTTCACGGAATCGCTTCACCCTTTGCACCAATGATCCTACTCATGTCAGAATCATTTTAGATAGTATTGGACCCTACTTACCTCTTCTAATTCAGCATCCCCCTAAAAATGTTTTCATTTCATAATTCTTCGTTTCGTTGTGCATAATTCTGCTAAGAATCTTGCTTTGCGCTTGTTCAAAGGGAAATAGTTGTGAGTGTGTTTGAAGGAGTTGATGATTTGGATGCTGTGAATGTGGTCCTTTGAGTCTTGTGTACTTTGTACAGGATAATGGAATGCCTCCTTTAATGCTCTCGTGCGTGGATGGATGGATGAATTAGGATGTTTGAGAAACACAATATAAATTAAACTCATCAAAATTCCAGAGCAGCTTCCTCTATTTTTTAAATTAGGATCTTTCCTCCCTGGATCCTCCCAATGGAGGAAGCGGATGGAGATGAGCTTTGGCGAGGAATTCGGCATTCCATTCTATTGTAGTGCATGAGCCAAATTCAGACAATGAGGACTTAAACGCCTCCAATCACATTTAGGCAGCTAAGGGGGCTCCAACATATTTTAAAGATTTTTAGGAAGATTTTGGATTTTTGAGAGGTTAGGGCAATAGTAATTAAGGTGATTTAAAAAGTTAAGTTTACAAGCACTGTCACCCTGGGTGTCCTCACCTGTCCCAAAGAATCCTGTCCAAGGAACAGTGGAGCAGGTCCATTAAAATTGGAGATGTGGCAGACAGAGAGGCCCATTTCGTAAAATTGTGATTAATTTTATTTCGATTCCTCCATTCCCAAGCTGTTCAAGTCCTCTATCAGCTTTAAATCTTTTGAGGACCCTTTAAAGGGCTTCCCAAAAAATGTCAATTTTCAGTTCAAAAGCGTTGACTACCGTCACCCTCACCATTCACCAAGCATGTTCCCTTGCATCCTTTACTTTTCCATATTTTTTTTTGGAATCATTTGAGAAAATACTTTGCAAAACTATGAGCTTGAAATGAACTCATTTGCGTTTGGGCCAAACAAAATTGTGGCGTTCCAGCCTGTCTAATCGCTGACAGCGGATGTCATAAAATGATGAATGATGCCATTTACTCCAATTCAAACGCGACAGATGACAGTTAAAGAAAAACTTGGTAAAAAAAACTGTCCCTCTAGTTTTTTTAACTGGAGCAAGTTAGGTAATTGATAATTTTGAGATTAAGGGTGCGTTGAAAGGGTTTATGGGACTTAAGGGCTCCTGAGTTTGTGGGTTATGAAAGGGTCAATTTGAGGGTTCTCGGTGGGTGGCATCGGCTTTTCTTTTGAGAATTAAGTAAATTGGTCCAAGTGCTTTAATGATCAATTGGGAAGGCTTGTTTCCACTTACAAAAAAAAAGAAGTCGCACCCATTTGCCCACCTTCAAAATCAGTCCCTTACAGCCGCCAAGTCAGACTTGTCGATGATGATGATTAGGAAATACAAGTGGTCTCATTTAATCTAAAAAAACAGCTTCCACCTTTTCAGTGGACCAATTACGGTTCCATGTCAAAACCGAGAAAACCACAACCGAGAACGACCAAAACCGAGAAAACTAAAACCGAGAACGGCCATAAACATAATTTTTTTTTTCGGTTTTCTCGGTTTAGGTTTCTCGGTTTTGGTTTTCTTGTTTTTTGCCACCCCAATTAAACTTCCACTGAGACACCCACTTGAAGGGCAAAGTCGTTGAGGATGTCCACACTCGTGTCAGCACCGCCGCAGACGATGATCACGGCGGGTCCGGTGGACGCATCCACGGTGACACCGTTCGACTCAAGAATTTCCGGAAGGATGCCCTCGTAGGCCACGGCGAGGGACACGCCACACGCTGGCTCAACGAGAAAGGCGTGATGATCTGTGAAAATTCAAAATCACTGGAGTATTTATTCAAAAAATATTTTTCAAAATTGGTTCAAACACTACCTGCAAATTTCAGGCAAGCTGTAACTGCCTCTGAGTCGGCGAGTGTTGCGGAAATGATTTTAAATTTCGGCAGCACTTCCAGTATTTTCGGTGTGACGGAAGGTGCTTCCAAGGGTTTTTGCAATACTTGTCAAAGTATTTTCCACAATTTTTCCAGCCCTCAGCGTTTTGTTGAACGATTCTGCTCCCACAGTCTCCATTGTGAGCACTGGAACGTCCGTCCAGCCAACGGCTTCTAGTCCCGTTAACACGCCCATCAATAGGCCGCCGCCTCCAACGGAAAGTACAAAACAAGATGGCTTCACACCGCGCAATTGCGCCGCGGTCTCTGTCACGATTTCCGAGTATCCCTTCCTGTTTTTAAAATATGTTTGTGGGCCTTAATTTAACGCTTGCGCTGAAATGCTTACCAATAAATCCAATACTTACCATAAAACTGGATCATCATAAGGATGGACGAAGGCGATGCTTGGATCCTCATTGGCTAGTCGGACAGCAAGGTCATAGGATTCTCGTGCTGAGGGAGCAACCTATTTACACACATTTAACCTGAAGAAATTAATTGAACGGCTAATTGCTAAGCATATAAAGTACTGTTAAAGTGGCAAATTACATGTATTTTAGCACCAAATAATTTCATGCGTTCTAGAACTCTGGGAGACACAAAGGCTGGAACTGAAATGTGACAAGTGAGGTTCATCTTGGAAGCGATGTAAGACAGCGCAAGGCCAGTATTTCCGCCTGAAAAGGTGACGAAGCCCTTGTAGCCTTCTAGCGCTGCCTACAAAATCAGCGATTTAGAATAATTTGAAATTAGTAATTGAGACTTTTACCTTTTTGCAAAGTTTTGAAATTCCTCGAACTTTGAATGAGTTGCATGGCTGACAATTTTCGAGTTTGAGAAAGACGTTAAGCGGAGGTACGCAATTGGACATGAATGTGCTGTGGAGGAGAGGTGTTTCAATCCACAATTTGTCCTCCATCATTCAAAATTTAAATCACTAGAAATTGTTTTTGCAATTGTTTCTAATTTGCCCTGTCGTCGTACAATGGTGCATGCCACGTTAGCCGCGTGTCCAAGTGGTTTAGTTTAGATAACGCTAACCACCGAGAGCATGCATCAATTATGCTTATAAAGGTATCTAATCAAATCAATACCACTCAGCGATAATCCAGAGATCAAGTCTAGCTGCCATATATTCCAATAGATGAGCCTCAAAATCGCAGTTAAGCTTTAAAGTGATTAGGTGAATTACTAATTAATTTACAATTAACTTCTACTTTTGACAATACTTTTATTTGTAAATATGAAGTAAGGATCTCTTCATCAAAATCATCAACTTTCTCGGCAGTATTTATTACAGTAATCACGGGGAGGGTAATAGTAACACGATAAAAATGTAACTGACATAACGCAAGGAGGGTCGCAGAGGACATGACTATAACAGATTATTTAATGACTTCTAACATCGTTGAGAAGAGTCGAATCGCTGCTTGAGGAATGATACTCGAGACCATGAACACACAGAGATCCTTAAAAATCCAGTCACCAAACCGCATAAGCAGTTTAAGGCGCTTGACATCTTGTTCCTTCAATCCCAGTAGCAGAATAAGAGTAAAGACGTTAGCTGAAGACGGGGGTACCGGAATTTGAGCGTAGAAAAAGTAGACCCCAACTTGGAAAACCATAAAGTAGATCAAAAAGTAGCCGTCGCAGAGAAATGGGAGTAAGGCCCCGAATATTGCCAAGTAAATTCGATAGTTATGCCAGCGTTTAGTGGGAGAGTGCGGTTGGATAGGTCGACTGAAATCTGGGGCGTAAGGTGTGTTCGCTTCGGAATTCTTAGCTTTTGCTTTCTGCAGAAAATCCAGTGTTAAAAATTCTTCCGGGAGGACAGGGTCATCATCAACGGGCGGTGACGAGGCAACGATTCTGCGATTCTGGGGCGTAAGGTGTGTTCGCTTCGGAATTCTTAGCTTTTGCTTTCTGCAGAAAATCCAGTGTTAAAAATTCTTCCGGGAGGACAGGGTCATCATCAACGGGCGGTGACGAGGCTACGATTCTGCGAGCAGCTGACTCACTGTCTGTTTAAAAAAAAAGATAAAGCGTATTAAACTTTCGTTAAAAAACTGTTAAATTATCAATATCGATGTTGTTTTGAACCAATTCTTGAATAATGCTTTGCATCCTAGTGAATTACATTACGAAGCCTTCACCTACGTCCCCCTGCCGTGATAACAATAATTTCGTATCGACTTTACCTGATGCATGTTAATCATCAATTAAATGTCCACTAGAACTTACTGGGTCCTAGAATCTTTTGAAGTCGTCCCTCACGATTGCTGAGAATTCTGTTTCGACGAGCTTCTCGTTTCGCTTCCGCTGACATTTCCTTAGGCACTTCTGACTTTGGTATCGTGTCTTCCGCCATGACTTGCCGGTTGACAACACTTGACATCCACTCTCCAGATGAGTGATCCAACTAGAAATTGTAATGAGGACGGATAGACTACACTAGAAGGGTAGTAAACTACTCAAGTAATTAAGTAATTAATTAGAGTTAATTAGAAAACCGACAATTAATGATGTGGGAAATAAAAGTGACTTTGCAGTTTGCGGCCAAGTTTCAAGTTTGCGTTTAAAATGGGAATTGTCTCATTTTGAATTTGGCGGGTTTTCCAGGTAGATGTGAACTGTCCTGCCTCAACACTGAAAGATCGTAATCTTATCTAAAGAATTTCCTCTTATCTAAGAAATTAATTTATCACTCATTTCTAACACTTAATTGAAGGGCTTACTCTTATCGCAAATATCTTATCTCAAATAATTCATTCATTATCATCACCAATTACTTTTATCTATGGAATCTTACTATCCACTATTTTACTATAAACTACTATTTGCAGTTTTACTATTGACCCTTTGTATTGTAATTCCTTTGGCTAGTTAAATGTCGTATATAAAAAATAATATTCTTGTAAATTGCTTCATTATTAGGAACTCAATGGAGCACAATTAAAATTAGAATAAAGAACTTTTTAAAATGCAAAATGTCATTTTGGGGTTTATTTTCACTCTTATTTTCCCAGTGTTGAGCTGCGAACTTTGAAATTTCCATTATTTTGCATTTGGTTTCCTTTTTGCAAGTGGCACTTGTTTCCACTTTTTGTTTGTAAACAGGCCTCTCCCACCCAGGACTCATCAGGGAGTAAATTAGGAGAAGCATCAATTGGCACACGACGCAGTACCAACCAGTTTCTACCTACTAGCACCTATATCCAATTAACCACTAATTAACCACTTCTCCAATTATATAGCATAGTCAACTCGTCACGATCCTCAATGGACACCTCCAGCGATCCTCAACAGTCCCTCCAGTCCACTCACACGCAGAATACGAGGAACAGGAACATTGACACGGAAGCTCAAGGTAGCACTGTCAATTCATTCGTTGCATCAATCCAGTATTCATTGATTCACAACTTTGTCTTTCCAGTCAACTCGGCCACCGTTGAACTCTCGTCCATGACCATGGACACGAACGAAAATGACTGGGAAGAGCTGGACATCTACTCCCACTACCACACCACGGCCTTCGACCGCATCATGGGTGTCATTGAGGACATTGTCATGAGTGAGTAGATTTGCTGGGCACTGCTCATTTGGGAAGCGATGATTGATTTGGGTCCATTTCAGGTCCAGAATTCCAAACGTTGCACAACAGTCAGCTGGAGTCGTGCTACCAGCGGTTTTCGGGGGACGCTGTCCCACCGACACCCACAGTGCTCTTCGACATCTTCAAGGACTACTCCCAGGTCGTGGCCCACTACATTGAGCACGAGATCAAGAAGGTTGTGCCTGAGTTCGACATGGAGGGATTCGTGTCGGAGCTGCAGAGTCGCCAGGACGTTGACGGCGACATTCACGAACTCATGTCGTCCCTCATCGACTGCAAGAAGTTCCAGGAGATGATCGATGACTACAAAAACGTAAGTTTGGGAATGTCTGAGGTCAAAACGTGGTTTCACCATCTTGTTTTTTCCTTGTAGATGAAAGAGGGCGTACAACTTGACCTGAGCTCTAGTATCACCGTTACGCAGATCCAAGGCTAAATCTACGCCCCACCTTCCCCTCATACGTTTTTTTCATTTTCAATTCTTACGTTTAGATTACTGTTAATGTCCTACTTTAGGAGGAGCTAAGTAAGAGTGAGATCAATTTTGAGTAATGATCCAGTAGCAGGTCTTGTGTCGTCACGCTCTTCTAGTGCTTCAGATCAAATAATGCCTTTGAGTCCCTTTTTAGGGCTCATGCTCGGCCTTAGTGCAACCCTTTTGGATTCTAGAAGCTGTTTTACAGCACTTTAGAAGCGATTTACTACGATGAACAATTATTGAGGGCTGACATCGCATGGTGGAAACATTTTTCTACTATTTCTACGCGATGTTCTCTTCATTACGTTTTTAAGTTTTGACTCTACTTACCAAATACACAACTACTTAAGTTGCAAATCTGAATACACTGAAAGGTAGCTTCAAATTGGGAATTGTTTCTCAAAGTTATAGTATAAATGATTGAAATAAACGTCGTGAATTTGGAGGATACAAATACAAATCTTTCTTTTTATTTTGAAATGTTAGGCTTTGAGTATACTTCAGAAGTTCTAATTTCAGCGAAGCGATGTTTGCCGATTTTAATTGACGTTACAGTGATACAGAAACCTTGTTTTAACTTCTCCAAGCGAAGATGCCGAAACGATTTCCAAAAAGAAGCGCTGAATTTGATTTAGCTCAAAAGCGTTATTATTTTAATAACTAATTTAAATCATTTTTCTTATCTCATTCCACTAGTTGAATTTATTTTGTTCAGACGTCGAGTAGAGGAGGAATTAGAGTAACTAAGAGACATCATACGAAGTTAAGAAATTTACTTAAATAAAATTCGGCGTCTCCAAGCGCATATAGCGCAGTGATGTGTTGTGCTGAATCAAAAACACCTTTCCGAATGCTCCAGCCCAAGCGTCTCTGATTGGTGGAAATCGGCCAGTTTTGCTGTTGAACACAGTGGATTTGACAATCTTTCTTCAAACCCACCTTTTGCATGTTGAAGCCACTTGCGTAATTGAGCAAAGTACTTGTTCAGTACACCCAGTCTAGTTTCTCACTCAAGTCCACAGTGCGCTGGAATTCGGACGATGCGCTGCTGCTTTGCGTATGCGTAGAGTTTTTCACAGCGTCACCCAGAAAAGAACGATTTGACAAGGGATCCGGGTCTTTCATTGAGCAACAGTATTTTGAACCTTTCAAATGGCGACAAGGCCGTAAAAATATTGTTTGCTTTTCAAAACTGATACTGGAAATGTATCCATGCGGAAGTACCGCTCCCAGCCATCTGACTTCGCAAGCAAGTTAAATTGCAATTGCCAAGAACTTATTGCAGCAGCACATTCAATTCCAACAATACAATTTTATTTTCAGATTAATTTTTACAAAGAGGAAACGCGGAGTTGTAATGAACTATGAACTTTTCATCATGTCACTCACATCCTAAATTCCATACATACAATTATTCATGCAAAACTTTTTGTAGGTGATTTTCAATCAATTTTATAGTGCAAGAAAACTGAAATTTTGGTAAAACAGAAGAAACTATTTTTGTAATAATGACCTGTTGCGAAATGACACTTACATCCCAATGGGGAATATTCTCCTTACAAATCAAACAGCAATTTTCTGACATCATGACAATGCCAATTTCGGAAATCAATGGAAAATAGGCCACTTAAAAGAAATTATAGAAAATCAATTCCTAGAACAACCTCCAACTTTTTGTTGCTTGAATGCGAATCAGGGAAAGAACCTAACTTTTGCATATTGACTTCCAAATTGGCTCTATGAGAGGTAATTTAGAAACTTTGCTAAGGGCCCTTACGACTACACTTTTTACAGTACTTCTTGGAAGTGGTTTCATAACCAAATTCCAGAGTTAGCAATAATCACAGGTATGCTTCAATAAGATGCAAACAGGATTTTGCAGTACACTGGAAAGTTAAATTACACCACATCGGCTAATGGACTAGTTAAGATTTAAGTAATTAATTAGGTTAATTAATTACACATGCAACAGCGATTCAGAGCAGGAGAATGCTGCCAGCACTGCGTACAATTACATAGCACCTTACGAATCAGTGCCTGGAACATTTCCAGGGTTTTCTTAGCACTACAAGCCTTTTTATACTGCTCAAGGTATATACAAAGTGTAAAATGCTTTTAGAAACTTCCCTCTAATTACCTTAATTCTCAACACACCGCCCCACCCACACACTCTGACACTTCTTTCATATCCAGCATTCTAAGTAAATTACCCAACTAATAATAATCATAGTAATAATTGCTCACTACTCAACTTAATTAGAGTGGAAACAATAATGCAGGGAGTGACTTAAGCTGTGTTAATTAAGTGGCCAATTAAAAGGTACTTGTAACGGGGCCTTGATTAGAAGCAGACGGAACTTGAGTGAGAAGCATTTTTTTTGAGCAACTAATTGTGTGCAAATACTTGTATGAATTTCACCAAAACTGGGTGTTGTATAACCCTGAGATGCAAACCTGAGCCTCAAACCAAACGTTTGGGTTTGAGCGGTTACTTAGGGTTTTTGACAACCTAATTTGTGCGGCGTAGATTTTGGTCGAATGAATTGGTAATGAAGTGATTATACTTGGAATACATTCGAATCAGTTTGATTGGATCGTTCAGAATGGTCGTCACGCCCTCTTTCTCCTTGTCCTGCAGGTAGCGCTCGCAGAGGTCTTGCAGGAATTCCAGGAATTTGTCATCCGGAACAACTTTCTTCATCTCCTCCCGATCCATCTTGGCAATGGTCTGCAATTGGCAATCACAAAATACTTGGGGAATTGAAGCATGTTTAGCGAAAATACTGGGAAATTGGCTCCCAATTAAGGTTAAGCTCTTTGATTGCTTGTTGGCCTTGGTTCCATGTCAATACCAAGAAAACAATAACCGAGAAGTCATATCGGTTCTTGTCGTTCTCGGTTTTTGTAGTCCTCGATTATGACTTCTCGGTTTTTTTTTCTCGGTATTGGCCTGCCACCGTTGGGCCTTACCTCCAGTTCCATTGGAGTGAGCCATGGGAAAAATGAGAGGTCTTGATGGAGTCTCCAGACCAATTCCTCGACTGGAGATGCTGGCATGCTGTTTGACCCACTTCTAGGCCCCTCCCCCATGTCATCCTTCGGCTCAAGGGCCAATCCCAGCCTTAGAAAGCAAAACAGTTTACTCTAAAACTCCGACAGCACATCATCCTGACTGAAGTCCCTTGAGGGACCTCCTGGCGGATCAAATGTGCTGGATCAACAAAAACTTTTTTTTGCACTCAGGAAAAATCAAGTGTAAATTAAGTGGGTAAAAATTGGCACTTTGTTTGACAGGAGAAAGTGCAAATCTCGGTTTTTGAGCCGCACTTTATTTTCCCAAATCAGCGTGATTGGAAAGCTATTGATTGAGGGAGTAAGAGGGATGCTTTATGTAAGTGCTGCCAATGAACCCTCTGGGGCACGCCCTTCACGTCCCAATTCCACATGCAAGTCACCCACTTTAGCATCACTGTCTCCTTCATTTATTTCATACTCCTTCCGTCCTACCTGTACCTTCATTTCAAAAGTGAAAGTTGGGTGAAAGTCCTTCGTGTCCATGCCCTTTGCCAATAAATTCTTACCTCCAAGGGCCTCAATTATTAAAATGAAAATACCTTCGCCAAGTGCCACTTCAGATCCATCCAAGAGATCACTTCGATAATTTATTTAAAGGGCTTCCTGCCCTACTTCCACTCCCTTTCTCTGGAATGAGTCTTGAGCAGGAAAGCAATTGAATTACATAATTGGAATTGATGAAAATTCAGAAAGAAAGGAAGAGAGAAAAACAGAATGGAAACTACTGGCGTGAGGGGCTTTAAGACGAATAGTTCATAGTTGAAGGGTACTTTTCTTGCTGCATTGAAACTGAGGGAAAGCGAAAAGTTTTTGTGTAAGCGGAAGCCATAAGGTTTTGCAATGATGAGCTGGGAGAAAGTGCCAAAAACTTACGTCAAAAACGATCTGTAAGGAGTCCACTTCTCTTCGTCCACAAGAATCATGAGGGTCGTATCCGGTTCGAGCGTGATGAAGTAGTCGTTGTCGTCAATTTCAGTTCCATCCGCCTCCAGAACGACGCGAATGAAATTGTCAGCCTCCAAGTCGAGCTTGACCTTTGCCCTCGAAATGAGGTCAATGAGGGAGGAGGCCGTGAGGCCCGTGCGAACCTCGCGGGTCGAGTTGACCACTTTGAAGGGTCGGCGGTCCTCGTCGTCACTCAAGTCGAGAACGGCGAGTCGGTTGACCCCGCGGAACCCGTCTTCGCCACCAGCGATGAGAGCCATGTTGGGTACAATAGCGGCCTTCGGAGCGGTGCACCGTTGGAGGTGACCTCCGCGCTACTGGGTGGAGGTCTCTGGCAATGTGGGTTTATAGCGCCATGAGACTGCCCGAGTGGAGTTGGAGGGAGTGAATGCCCGAATTCGGGTAGTGGTGCACGAGGCAGAGGCGAATAACCTTTTTGAGCACGTCTCTCGCCGCACCGTGCTTCCCAACGGTGACCCACTTTCCTTCTGATCAAGCTCAACGGTTTGGCAGCGAAAGAAGAAAAAGCAGAAAAAGAGAAAGGCCTCGTGCAGGGTGAAAGTCAAGAGAACTTCTACGAATCCATTGATTTTCTAAAATAAGGCTCCCAAGTCTCCTACCTTTACTTTTTACCTGCATCATCTCCACTTACGACACGTCAAGTTATTCTCGGAACCACCGTGCACCGCTGCCACGGTCTCAAATGACATCTCCAGGGACCACAAGAGAGTCTTGCACATGAGATGGATGTGTTAAGTTTCAACTTCAAAGGAAAAGCACCGTGACCTCCATTATCTCAGCCCACGGTTTCCTGAATGTTTCAACGGTGTTTTCGCATCCGCTCCACTCTACCCCACCTCCTTCAATGTAAACTAGGCTAAAAATCAACAAACGAAAAACATTTGTGAAAAAGGAAAATGTTTAGAGAAAGATTTTTTTCAGAAGTTCGATTTCAAAATCGTTCGTTTCTAAATTAAAAAAAACTTACTTTTGTAGGTCTCGCAAAACCGGTACACTAGTGTTTTTCTCTTCGTTTTTTATGTGTTGTTTGCTTTGCCCAAGTTCTGGCAAAGCATAAACATTTTCAATCATTAAAAAAAACATTGTTAGCTTCAAAAGGGAAAAGTTTTGAACGGCAAAGAGCCAATTTAAAAAACAAAATTTGAGCCATTGAAATCGTATCCTGGAATCCATTTGAGCTATACAATTTTGCTAAGGGATGTTATTCACAAAGCTTTTTTCAAAGCGTCTTTTTGTTATAGAAAAATCTTTAATGAAAAAGTATTAGTTGACTTGCCGTGATATGCTTTTTGATATTGCTGTTTTGATCGACACGAAAAAACTATTTTTTAAGGATTGTGATCCCTAAAAAGGTCGTTTGATCCCTAACAAAGGTATTTTTTATTCTTACTAATTATTTGTTTACCACTAACGACTTATAACTGCCCAAAAGCGTAAGAGATCGTTTCCTGGTACATTGCAAGGGAATTAATTCCTACCTTTACCTTCATTTCTCTGATTGTCAGATTAGCAAATCCTTGAAATTGAAATCAAATCGTGCCTTAATTTCTACTAAAGCTTCCCTTAACTTTTTGCGTATTTTTAGCAAATCATAACCATGTAGTACAAAGAGATGGTCATTAGCGATAATCAGTCACTCACTTTTTGCCCTTCTTGCTCAAATATAAATAGGACAAGAAAGTACGCCTAAACGCATCACAATTTATAGCTGAAATTGATCTTAGCAGAGAAGTCATAGTCGAAATCGTCGAAATGGCAAAACTCGTAAGACAAGAATTTCAACAGGAAATTTTCAAGAAATTTTTCATTTTGAATTTCCGATATTTTACTGTGCTTTTACAAACTTTTCAGATTACGCTTCTTCTGTTGGCAGTTGTGCTGATCGCTGTGACTTCAGCGCAATACTTGGGTTACCCCAGGGGAGCCATTGTGGGGTCACCTTACGCTTACCGTGGGGCCTACGCTCCGGCTATTGGTGGTTACCATGGCTACGGAGCATACCCTACTGCTGGACGCTATGTCTATGGCTGAAGAAATTACCTGGATTGCCAAAAAGTCCTGAAACCGCATACGGCACGTTCTCTCTTCCTTCTCTCTTTTTTTTTAAATTTAGAACTCCAATTATTTTTTCGATCTTAATTTTGAATTTGGAAATAAAATTGGTAAACTTTTAATACTCCTTCGTAATTAACCGGTGACATTTCCATATAGAGATTGAGACCGCATAACAAAACTTTTTAGAACTTGGATTAGAAAGCTTTCAACGAGTTTTGCTAGTCTTCGGAATCAAGACAACTTTTTGTGGAATTGCTTCCAGTCTCCTGCCCAATTCCAAAGGTTACACAACCTCTTCACAGATTCAGCCACACGTGCATTTTTTGTGGGTTTTGTATTTTTTAAATTAAGGATTCAAGAGGACTCTTTAGCCGGTTTCTCGTTATTCACCTGAATTATTACAACTTCGTTTACATGTTCCATTCCAACAAAAAATTGAAAAGACAAAAAATAATTTATTTTCAAGGGTTGGGGTAGAGAGCGCTTAGTATAGATTTTTAAGTTATTTGCTTTTGAGTGTAATTACGTTTGTGAGAATTGGGACATGATTACAAGAGTATAAAGGTTTGTATAAATTGCAAAAAATCAACATAATCGCTTAATGTGCGTTTTTCAAGACAAATCATGGCAAAAGTCACTTAACTCACTTAACATTAATCATTCCAAGGAATGTTACGGTGGTGAATGGCTGTCTCTCGTCAAAATGAAGCAGAAATCAGCGATGAATTGAGCTGGGAAAGCCTCAAGAATGAATTGCAATTAATTAAGCCACAATCCCACGGTACCTCTTGAACTCGTTTTGGCACTTTCTGCCGCCCATTCATTTGATATCCAACGGCATTCGTACGCTACAAAAAGGAATTGCAAAGAAACAACAAGAGATAGAAGAGACGATTATAATTATGCATAAGTGGAAGATTTCTCTTTTCGGGAAAAAATTTGCATGTAGTTTATGCTTAGAAATATCTTAAGATTGCTTGACTTTATTGTGACAGGGAATTTGCATTGTTTACCGTAAAATTCCAGGGCAAAGTGGAAGAGACCGTATTTGATACAAATGCCTCTGCCAGAGGTCACCGTGTCATGCCGTCTTGGTATTTCCCTTTGTTTTAGTACAGAAACGCTTTAAATTATTTCCACTTTTTTGCCTCCATTCCACCAAACAAAAGGGTTGAAGAGGACGTTCATCTTGCTTCTTTTGTAAATAACATCATACTGCCAAGCTAATTGTTTTATTTTTGCTTATTACCTACATATTCGCATTCATTTTCCCTATTTCAATGACCTTAGAAATTAATCAATTTCAAGCTATGTTTTTCATGTACTTAATCAGTCGCACGTGTATTTGAAAAAAAAAATTCTAAGCTTTGGATGTGTTCCTCTCGAAGTTGTGTAGAATTTTGATTTTTTTGATTTTGTAAAATAGTTTGGATGGAAGGGTGCAAGTCTTGACACTTGAGAAATGGATTAGGATTCGATGGGTTTTGAGAGGTTGAGTTCGATGGCCCTTAGGAAGTGTCAAAGTGGATAATCCTGTCCACTTTGATTTTTATGAAGTTTTTTTGAGGAGGAAGGTCAATTGGTAGACGAAGGGGACAAGGTCTCGTCTGCATCTCAAATTTTATGATCCTTCATTCCACTTTTACCTGAGATTTCCACCTGTAGAGGCACGCAATGCCTAATGAAAAGACGGTGGATTCTGCCAAGGGAAGAATCTCAAAAACCGGTTCTTTGGGCCGGTGGACCCAGGGCTCTTCGCTGGACTTCATCTTCCAAGGGCCACATCACATCTTCACTCTGCCTCTCAAAGACGCTGCACGCACTCACCCTCCGTCGGCCACGGCGAAGAGCGCTGCAGGAGGAGCACAACTCTCAGAAAAAAATGAAGACTGGATTCTCAATCAACCCCTCATAATTCCAGGTTAGTCACTTTCCTGCCAACAGTGTGAATCACATCTGGAAGGGGTAGTTTTACACACATTCCTGCAAGGATCATTACGGGGAAAAGCGCTCTGGAGAACGCAGCGTTTGACACGAAGGCTAAACCCTTTCCCCCGCACCGTTGGAAGCCATTGAGTCAAATCTGGAGAAAGTGGGGGAGTGTGCTGAGCTGGGGTAAGCACCGCTCGAATTTATTTGAGCTGGGAAGGTGAGTAATTTTTAATTAATTAAAGGTAGATTTTCAGATTTCAAAATGAGGATGAGTTGAGATGTCCTAAAATTAACGTTTGAGAACTTTGTGCCAAATTTTAATGCTTAACGAAGACGTTGGAAATGTTATCTTCAAGGGCCTGGGAAAAGTCTCAGGAAGTTCTTCCGCTTCTCAAAAAAAGTTTCTTTTCTTTTGCAGGTGCAGGTAGTAGGTGCAGGTAGCAGGTGTAGGTTGAGATTGGACAATTTCAAATGGTGTGGGACACTTGGAGGCAGCATGTGAGAGGTCATTGCTTCCCTGGAAAAGCGCTGTGTGCCGCTGGAAAAGTGTTAATTGGAAGATTTGGGATTTGGTAACTCCACCACCGTTGGCGCTAATGGAGGTTGTCTCCATTACATTGAAAAACGCCAACGCTGGTCGAGTTGCTCCTTTCTCGAGATCTATTGTCATCATGCATCACAATCCAACAACAAAACAGAAGGAAATAGGAGTATCAAGGCACAGAAACGCTGAAAGTTTGAATTGCGCATGCGCATAAGCAGTTTGAAGCGGAATGTGGGGCGGACTGATTTTGAATAGGTAAGATATTGATGATTTGAGAAATCAATTGTAGAAACTGCGATTGAACTCGTCTAGAATGGAAAGTGGGTGCGTACTTTTGGAGTACTGCGTAGACACGCCTCCCCCGGAAGGGCGCCTGTAACTCGGGAGAGATCGGAGGGAGCTGGACTATGAAGCCCGTGTCCACCGAGTTGACCAGCGTCATTGCGTTGGTGCTTTGCGACATTTCCTTGGGATGCGTCACTTCAATCGACAATTTGCGTGGAACGTCCTCAGGTGACATTTTGCTTGGAGCGTCCTCAGGTGACACTTTGTGTGGGGCGTGGGGAGATGAGGATACTTGGTTCTCTTTGGAATTGGTGTCATGTGTCCAAGTGCCCTTCACCTGTGACAAGGGTCCTCCTGTCCCAAGATATGTAACCGGTCGAGCTAGAGCGATCTGCAGAGACAATTCCTGATTTAAAGCGGAATTGACAAGGTGACTGAGGCAGAATGCCCCCTGCTGTCACCGCCAAATCCTCTCAAAACAGATTTCCATTTTCCCCTAATCAACCTTCATCTTCTCAATGAATCCCGTCCCATCAACTTCCAATTCATAGTTGTAAATCAACAACTTCTTTTTTAAAACACTGAATAAAAATTTCACTCTTACAGACCTCAAAGCCAGAAAAAGCAGGTTTTTGGCGAGTAAACTCATTATCTTCTAAGTAAATACCTCTGGGAACAAAGAGGCTTCAAAGGGCCCATTATTTCTACACATTCAGCATTATTAACGGCTAAGGAGCCTTAAGTCCTCACGAACAACTCATTCCTCAATTTCAAAACTAACTTACAAGTAAGTTTCCAAAGAGGAGGAAGGAGACGAGTAGCAATGCTGCGCAGCGTTTATTCAATGACCAACAGCGATTCTGGCTATCACTGGCAGCGAAAATGACACTACTCATCTTGGGATCACTGTCAACTCAATATTGATCGTGCTCGGACTTGAACTTGAAAATGAGCAAGGAAGCACTTAAGGTTTGAAGAGGAAAATGTGGAAGTGGAGCAAAGGGCGTCTGTTTGATGACGGAGCTGGAATTTCAGAACTGAACTCGTTTGTGGAAAATATTGATATGGCCTCCATGGAGGTAATAGAACATTTCAATGGCAGATGACAAATGGGAAATCCAGAAGCGTTTGGGTTGATGCAATTAGGAGAGGAAGACTAGTTGATGCTGAAGCAACAATTCATTTCTCAATCCATTGTCCCAGGAGCCACGTGGAACGTCAAAGTCAATAAGGGCCTCCTTTGAGCCCTTCAAAATTGTCAAGAGTGAAAGTACCACATGAGACATTTTTAAAGAGGTGAAAGTTTGAGAAGAGTTTCTCGGCTTTCACTTTGGCCGTCATTTTAAAGCCATGCTAGAAATAGGAAATATGACAATGCGTAAACGATTAGCAGCGCTGGAAATCGCTGGGAAATTGTTCCAAGGGAATGTAGATTTTTGTCTTTATTTCTTTGATTGATGAAATGAAATGGAAAGCGAGACAAGGAGAAGTTTGTATGGACCCAGCCTCCAGCACTTTGTCATCTTGAATTTGAGGCGGTTTAAACGAGCAGAATAATTTAAATTAACTGGAGAACATCAGCAGCCCTCCTCATCCTTCTCGTTTCAGCGATTTTGTGCTTATACATACAAAAAAAAAGAACGTTTTCTTGAGAAGATAGGTAGAATGAGAAGTGGTTTGCAGAGAATAGCAGAAAGACAGGTTTTCGGTGTCTTTTGCAAAGGAGGAGACAAGTTATTTATCCTCATAAAATAGGAATAAACGACCCAAACATCACCAGTCCATTCTCAATTAAATGAATAAATTAACAGTCAAGTCCCTTCAACCACATACACTCAATAACGCTTCCTTTAAAATCAGTCTCATGATTGAAATCATGAAATCACTCTTAAGCATGATTCAAACAAAGTGATCAAGCGTTGGTGCAAATGAGTTTAGGAAAACCAAACAATGCAAAAAACAAGTTTCAAAATAATCAAAGAGAAGTCAAAATTATTCAAAATTTCATTTGGAAATTTTACTGATTGGACTAATTCGGGGTACAATTTTAAGCCGTGATTTCAAATAATGCGATCCTTTCTCTTAGGATTGACGAAAAGATCTGTGAGCTAGAAATCAATTATTGTTAATTTGAAAAAATTTTTTTGAATAGTTAATTAGAAATTAAGGTTAGGATAATGACGTGGCCCGGAGGTCAACGAGCTCTTAATAAATTAAGTGGTAAGGTTGGTGGACCACGGCGTTGTTGACATGTGTCACGGTCTTGGGAGCAGTGTGGACCGGGTAGGTGTGGACTAACGGTGTATGATAAACTAATGGAGTATGGACCACTGGCACGGCGCTATGGACAAGAGGTCCATTGTGGACAAGCGGAGCCTTCGCAACTAGTGCACCGTTATGATGCACGACGGGGTGGTGGACGGTGTTGACCGCGGCGTTAGCATGGACCACAGGGTGATGAACCGTGTTGAGGAGGACGGGGGAGTGGACCACTGGGGGATGGACGTAGAAACCGTGCGGCAATCCATTGACTACAACGGCGAGAGACGCGATCAGAAGCTGTAAAAACAATTTATAGTTAATGATCTTGTTTGTTGTTGCTTAGTTGTTTTTGTTTTGAAAAGTATGTTTTGTGAGTAAACACACTTACGATCTTGATCATAATGGAAGCGGAGAGAGTTTGGGCTGTGTACTTGGAGACGGTGATCAAGGAACGAATCCAGTATCTAGATCATGTTTTACCTCTTTTATAGTCCAGAAGCTCCAAAATGGCGCAACACCTCTTGAAAAAACGCCCTGTTCCTAAACCGAGGTATCATTACCCAAAACTGGTACTTGACATTACATCAATCATCTCCGCCAATAATTGGCCATAAAAGAGCACTTTGTCCCATTAGAACCCTTTATGCAAAACAATAAAAATGCTAAATGCGAAAATCCAAACAGTGGCTCTCCACGCCCACCGGACAAGCCTCAATAAAATTCAACTTTGCATTTAACAGGCAAAAATAAAAGGATAGGTAAAAGGGCCTTGGCAAAGTTCATTGAATTTAAAATGAACCATGGCGTATCGCGGGTAATTAATTATTCTCTTTACTAAATCCAAGAAACAATTCTCCTAAATACTTCTTATCAATAAATAAAAATTTGGTTAGATCCTAAGTAAGTGGTTGAGTTAAAATCTTAAAACGATCTCTGCGCCTACTCTGAACAGTGCAAAATATCATCAAGGTCTCGAGCTTTACATAATATTTGAAACTTGAGTTTTACAAAGTAAAACGAGCTCTTTAGTTAATGCATAAATTAAGTCCGCTTGCCGTATACAAAATTTAAGATTACTTTAAAGCTTACTTAATTAGCATTAGCATAATTTGTAACTATTAAATTAGCCCAATCAACTATCGAAGTACCTACTGGAGAAAGTTTGTTCCGGAACAATTGCCATGATCATTACACACTGCGATCAAGTTTGCATTTTGAAAAACTACACCGCAACTTGACGCAGCATGTACTTCGAACAAAAAACCATCACTTTCAAATACTTGGTAGATTTTCATTCGAATAATCACAGATACTGGATATTTGTTAGTGCGATCTATGTGGTGCACAGTGCGCTCTCGCTGTCTCGCGTAGAATATAAACAATAAATTATAATTACACTAACATCCTAACCGCTTAAGTCCGTCGTCAATGAACTAGACGAAAACCCCTGTTCTTTCAGCGACGCTGAAAGTAAATCAGCGATGTCCACTCCCTCCTGTGTTGCTCTGATTTGATTTACTGATTCGTATTGCTTGTGGCTGTGATGCTTGATTCCCTGTGTTCGTCCCCATCAGCCCCAGCAGGTTGTTGATGAGTTGTTGTTGCTGCTGCTGACTGGACACGGAGGGTTGAAGGATTGGAGGCGGGGCTGGAGCGATTTGTCGGTAAGTGGTGGGTCTCGTCAAGGCGTGACGGAGATTGGGATTCGTCCCTTGCGTCAGCGTCGCTGCTAAAACAGGATGGTCCAGCGCAACACTTGGAGTCGCTGTTGCAATTGGATTGAGTCGACTTCCTCCGGTTCGCTGCACAGGGACTGCAACAGTTTGCCCTTGAGACAACAGACGGTCAAACAAGTTTCCTCCACAGTTTCCAGAGCCAAGGCTGCCCCGTCCATTGGGCGACGCGTCCATGCTTACGCTTTGTGATGAATCTGCCGATGGCGTACCAGCCAACAGTGCACTCAACCTAGGCGTTGTGTAGGCTATACTCGACGTGGCGACATTGGGGGAAATGGGCGACAGAATGGAGGAGATGGATGGGCTCTGCGGGGACTGCATAGGGCTCGAAACCGTGTGATTGCTAGCAATGCTCGAACCGGTCGCGCTCATTGGCGGAGACCCCAGCAAATCGTTGAGCGTCATCACCGAACTCTTTTGTGAAATGGTCGCCGTGGACGTCGACAGACGCGTGTTGGCCTTAACCAACGAATTCTCCAATTTCTGCTCCAAATCAGGCCCCATCGCTTCCGAGATGGCGTTGAAAATGGAGTCCACATTCACGCTACCATTTTGCTGCCTTCCGCTTGAATAGATTTCGCTCATCGTCGGTGCCTGCGCGGCACTGATACCCGTAGGATTTGGGGTTCCACTTAAATTTAGATTCAAGTTCAAATTGACATCAATGGAGGGCACTTTGTTAGGTGGAGCCCTTCCATATGCACGAGTGGGGCCACAACCATTATTGAGCAGAGTGTTCAAGTCCGGAACAGAAATCTCCTCCAGCTCTGGCTGCTGCCGAATGGTTTGCTGTAAACGAACTGGATTCGTTACAGCTGTGGTGGAGATATTGTGAGTATTATTCACGATGATTCCGGTAGTTGGAGACGAGTTCATCGTGAGAATGGCCGCCTGCTGCTGCGGATTCATCACGGAGACAGAATTCTGTCGCAGTACTTGCTGCGGCTGAAGCGTTACCGTGCCGGAAGTGTTGGAGTATCGCACAATGTTGACCGTGTTGAGCGAGGCGTTGCTCACGGTGTTGATACCCAGAGAATTGGGAATTGAGTTACTGCTATTGACTAGTGCTGTGGAAGTGACGTATGTGTGTGGCTGTTGCTGGAGACTCGTGATATTGTTATTGCTCACGGCGAGTAAGCCGTCCAAATTAATGGTGCTGAGGTTGAGACTTACATTTCCTCCTTGGCGGGACAGGGCAGCATTTCCAGCTGGAATGCTGATTGCACCTTGTCCCGAGCCATTGGCAGGGCTGGCTAGCATGATCATGATCTGATTGTTCGACTGCGTCCCCTGGTGGGGATGAGAGGCAATTTGTACTTGGGAGGTTTGGTGGGAGTGGGCCTCGAGACAGGCACTGTTGAGCTGTATAGTCTGAACTTGGTTCACATTCACTTGGTTGCTGGAATGATTCAGCGATTGGTTCTGTTGTGGCTGGGGCTGGATGACAGTGATGGGCTTCGAAGCGGAGTTCTGGAGACCGCTGGAACCCAGGAGGAGTCGAGCGACGCCGAGCTGCTTCACTCGGAGTCCTTGCTGCTGCTGCTGAGAAAGGGCTTGGACAAGCTGAGGAGCTTGCTGAACAGTGGCCGCTGGCCTTGTCATGGTCAACGGCTGTTGCTTCGGTGTCAAATTGACATTGTAAATTTTTGGTCTAGTAAGTAGCTGATGGTGCTGGACAATGCGAGCTGAGTTGGAGACCGTGGTGGGAGAGGACTGATTTATGACAGCGGTGGTTGGAGTGAAGGAAGCTGTTGTGAGGCCTTGGATTCCAGCGGCGTAGAGCTGTGACGCCGTGGAAATTTGAATGTTGGGTTGGAGGCGAGGCTGGGGATGGACGATTTGTACTGGAGGAGTTGTTTGGGAGGGGGAGGAACTGGAGGAGGTGATGGCTACCGGGGGCACGGGATTGGCGACGGTGGAATTGCCAATGGCGGGGTTAACTACGGGGATTGAAATTGTGGATGGTGTCTGGATGCCACTGTGCGGTAAGCTGGGTACGGAGACAATGATGGCGTTGCTACTGTGGGGGGGAGTGGGGGCTCCACTGTGGGCAATGATCACATTCGCTCCCACGTGAACACCGCTGACGGGAGTGGGAGTGTTGAGGGGATTCGGAGGGCTGGAAATGGCAGTGGAATTGTTGTTTCCGTTCATTTGCGTCTTGTAGGAACTTGTGCAGAGGACTGTGGGTCCTGCCTGTCCAGCTTTGTGAAATGTGATTTTGCAGGGGCGGCGCCCATCTTCGGTAAAAATGTCAGTGAACTGTTTGACGTAGAGGTTGACGCTGTGACTTGACCCAAGGTCAAATTGACACTTGGAACCTGACAGTTGATTTGTTGGAGGGTCTAGAGCAAAGGGTTTTATGGAAATGGTGTTTCCTGTTCCACGGTTCGGGAAACTACTGCTTGAGTCGGCAGTATTCGGCTCGTCGAGCGCTTCCTGCTCCAATTCGCCAAAGTAGTTTTCCCCGCCGTTTCTTTGGTAGATGTTCACAACTGAAAAGACAATATGAAGCAATCATGTTCAAAGTTCAAAAGTAGTGATATTTATATTTTTGCAACGTTCTACAGATCCTGGTTGTTTGAGATTGAATTTTTGAATTGAAAAAGAAGGCTCTGTAAATTTTTGCTCTCACTGAAATATCATGCAACCTTTCATTTCCCTGCTGGAACTTGAAGGGACATTTTCCCTATGAACTAAAAATTAGCACAATTGTTCCTATTACAGGTTCTCGAATACCCGAATCGAATTGTGTCACCCCGAGCATAGAGTATCAGTCTTTTAACCTACCGGTTCGATGCGGGTGTTTTCTGCGTTCAGTCTCAAAGACGTATTCTTCAGTCTTCGTTATGTAGTTTTCGCTGAAGAGCTGTCGAATGCTGGCAGGTTCTGCAGGTTGTGACAATGCTCGAATTTCTTCAAGGCTCGTCAATGCCGGAGCGTGACTATAGTCCGTCTGTTTCTGTAAAAGTAATAAAATAAAAGATACATTAATCCAACGAAAAGGCCTTAAGAGCCTTTACATTTATCTTGAACTTAAACGAAGTAAACGAAATTTAAAGGTCTTAGACTCCTAAAACAGGATTAGTTTTTGTAATAAAAGGCCAATTCAAAGTGGTTTATTATTTTTTATGAAGATTCCTCCAATACTTCCTATCAAAAATCTTCAATTATCTTCTCCACTAATCAAATTCAAGTATTCGGTGCTTTTATTTAAAAAAAAAACCAGAACCAGCAAAATAATAATCGCTTTAGAAATGGGCTTGAATTTTTATTTTCCAGCAGCAACTGCGAAATAAAAATGAACCTCGCCAGAAATTGGTAAGCTCTGAGGCGTCATCCTCACTAGACACACGACTACACATCCTGTCTATGCAAATCAAAAGGGGTTTCGAATCCGATGAGAATTGAACCAGACAATTTGGATTGAAATAAAACTTACGATTGGTAAGAGTTTCATTGCTTGTGACTTATGAACAGAGTCGATATTTCTCTTGAGTTTACTCGACTGGATGCTTCTGTTGATAAAGTTAAGTAGAGCAGTGGCTCCGCGTCGAACACTGCTGCGAGATTCCTGGAACCGGAAGTTGCCAGCGATTGGATTAACGCTGATTTCCTCCCCGTTTTCAGTCGACAAGGAACACTCCGCCCCATTTTCCTTTTCGTTATTCCTCTCCTCCATGTCAACACAGTCGTCCTCTGTCAGTACACAAGACTGCGGCCTCGATCTGTGCTTCTTCCGAGCATAGACACGGAGTGACCTCCTCAGCTCCTTCGAATTCCACTTGAACCGCTCAAACTGCGCACAATTGGCAATGAGTCCAACGTTCTTGGAAGGGTCGAGACACAGTCCGCGGGACGTCTCCTTCACCATCTTCTTCTCCAGCTCAAGACGCTGATCCAGCGTCAGCTCGTCCCTGTCCTCCAGCTCAGCGTGTAGCCCCACGAAAGTCATGTCCTCTTTGTACCGATCATAGGGATAATTAGGGTTGCTGAGCCTCATTCTCTTGAACGAAATGAGCTCATGCTCTAGATTTGAACTTTGCCTTTGTGTCGTCTTGTGAGGGCCATTTCTGCACAGATTCCTGTCTTCGTAACTCCGCCCAATGAGCCGCTCCAAGTCGGTGAGGATGCTTTCCGTGGTTGGCTTGAGTACGACGCGGCGGTGCAGAGGTTGATTGTGATTTCCTGTCGAAGGGAAATGCCTGAAGTCTCGTACCTCGCAGACGACGCAATTGGGGTAATGAATTAGATTAACGCCATGCTCTCGCTCGAGCGTGGCCACGAGGCGATGCGGAATCGTTTCACTGTCAATTGAGTCGAGTAAGTAGGTTTCACTGTAGGGGATCAAGTGACTCTCTCTGAAGAGCACCGCTTCCTTCGCCGTGGTTTCGGGGAGGTAGACGGCCATTGTGTACCCGTCCCTGTCCCCAGCGTAGAGGTTGAGGATGAGGTAGGCCTTCTTGGAGTGCTCGAACTTGTAGCCGTTGACATCGGTGACGAGGTCGTCGGTGTCAGAGGGTCGTCGTCTCTTGTCCACTCTTTTGTCGGGTTCCTTGACCTCTGTGGTGACAAGGGGTTTGTGGTGTCCAGGGGATTGACCTCTGTCGTCACCCAGCGTCTGCTTCCCCTCCACCTCTAGATCCGGCATCACTCCGTCGAGTCTGATCTTATTCTTAACGTATTGCGACATGGGAGGATGACGTTAATTAGAAGCGATTAATTAAGTTGAGAAAGTTGTCTTTAAATTGAAGAGTCCATTTCTCAAATGAGAATTTGAGCTTCAACTTTCTCTGTGAAAATCCCGGCCTTTTCTCACAGCTGGGATACGAAGTGAAGGGAGTGAGACGGAGAGAGGGCGTTGATCGACATGTCAACCGCAACGATCCGTCAATTCACGGCGCCGTGGACATGACCGTGACATGGTCGTGACAAGGTTGTGCTGTGGCCCAACACCTCGAAGCATCTATTCCTAAATCGCTGGTTGGAAGCAGCTGGTTACCAATTTCTTGAAAGCATTTCTCTACAAATTCAGAACTCTTCGAGAGCCACCATTATTTTTTGGAAGTGCAGTCGTTCAAATGGAAGCGTTGGTTTTAACAATAATTTTCCATTGCTTCCTGTGTATGCTCAATTTTCTAATCAGCGATTTACTTTAATTTTCGGGATAATTAGGGCTAAAAGTACATATAATAATTCTGTGAATTGTCATACCCTAGAATCATCAAAAATTTGTTTTAGCTGATTAATTAAGTGTAAGAAAAGGCTAATAAAGTGCTTGAAACTTGCAATTTGAAGTAGAATGGTTTAGAACAGTCTAGGCCCTGCAAATAGTAGAAAATGTTCAAGATATTTCTGGGGGAAATTGTATCATTTCTAAAAATATTTTTTGAAGCATCATTGTAAGTTAATAAAATTATAATCTAAGTCTAATTTTTAAATCAAGTTGACTTGGGATAGGTGACAATCTTCGTCAGCGTCCTGTTCATGGAGGAAACTAAAGATGCAATATTATTTAGCACGGTGATGTTGCAAAATAAGTTAAAAAAAAGTTTGGTGCGGAAGGTGTAGTGTATAGGCGTCATTTGAAGATTTTTGAGGATATCGAATAGTGGTGGTTTTTGGTCAAATACACCTTTCGAAAGCTGTACAAAATCTTGAATGGAGTTGAGGAGATGCAGATGCAGATCTGAGATGTGGGATGAGGGTTGAAGACGAAGCTTTTCACCCTCCAGCCACAGACCCCCTTCCCAAAGGACTTCCTCCATGGACTCCAGCCCAAAGCACCTCCAGCGATCTTCCGCAGCGATTCTATTATTACTCTCACTCCCTCTCCTGGAGGCCTGGAGTGACGGAGGGAGAAAAGGCTATGGCATCTCCAGCCCAAGTCAATCCACGGCAACTGCCATTGGCCTCCCTGGAGGATGTCCACCGCAGTTCGGAGGACGCTGTACTTGCGAGTATCGCACTGACAAGAAGTATGACCCAAATCCAAGGATCCCCAAGTACTTTGTCGACTGTGACACCAGTGGCTTCAGGAACACGAGTATGCTCCAGTACTTGCCAGTACAAACGGAGGTGAGGAACCAAGCTATTCCACCTCAAAATAACGTTTTCATGTCCAAATCAATTTCAAATCAAGTTTTCTCTTTGTAGTACTTACTTGAAAATGTCAAGTAAATTACTTTGTGTTCTAAATGGTATTTATTTGATTGTTTAATGATTTGAAGGTGCTGATTTTCTCTGGGAATAAATTACCCACCCTTCGGAGTAATATTTTTGGCAAGACGAGTCGAACGCCCAACCTTCGCGTCATTGACATGTCCAACAACCAAATCGCTGAAATCGATGGCAAGGCCTTCCATCACGTCGAGTCGGTGGAGATACTGAATTTGGCACACAACACCCTCACCAATGACAGTCTCCACAAGCATCCCCGCCTCTTCTCCAACTTCTACTCCCTCAAGGAACTGTACTTGACCAATACTTTCAACGACCAAGTCTGGTAAACAATCATAAGCATTTTCATAGAACGCTTCTAAGCAGCGATTTCTCCAGGTCATTTGCAGACCTGCGCAAAGTGTTCGAGGAGTCCAATCTGACGAAAGTGGAGCGAATTCATCTTGGACTCAACGAACTGACTGTCATAGCAGATCCATCTGCCTTCTGCAGCCTTCCAGCCCTTCGTCACCTCTACATCCCTCAGAACCACCTAACGGACGATGTGACCTTCAATGTCACCTGCCTCCCTAACTTGGAGGTCATTGACCTCCGTCAAAACAAAATTCAAACCTTGACCCCGAAGTCCAACCTCTGGAAACTACTGGATGTGAGGAACAGCAAGGACGAAGGCATTCGCCTCGAACTACTGGCCAACCCATTTCGCTGCGACTGCAATCTCAGATCTTTTATTTCGTGGCTCAAAAAGGCCGTTCGAGAAGATCCGGACAGGGTCCGTGACAATGAGGACTTGACATGCGACTCAGGCTCACCCCTCAACAACACTCACATGTACCTTCGGAAGGTTGAGATGACCACCTGTGACCCTCTGCCAGTGTCAGTTACGGCGTCGCGCGTGGCGAGCGGCGTGGTCTGGACATTTTGTCTCTTGTTTATGCTCGTGATTTTCACGGTTTGTTTCGTTTATAGACGTGTCCTAGTGAGGCGCGTGAGTCCACTCATACACGCTGCCTCTTCGGGTGTCCACTACACCTCCATTGACAGAACGGAAACTGCCGAAATCACCCCTGTTTAAACCATAGCTTAATTTTAGCTAAGGTTAACATAACCTTGGAATATAGGAATAAGCCTTAACCCATTCAAATGCTTTCAAATCAAGAGACTGAGCAATGTGCCAATTCTTAACCAATTCTGTCGCTTCTGTGCCTTACAGGACTTTGTCGCAATTGCTTTGGCCAAAACAAAATGCTTTATCTGCAACAGTTCCCTTGCTAAATGGCTTTCTCACTCATTGAGTTCATGGTTGTGTAAGGTGTTGTTTAAATGTTGTTTTACAAGATGTTGTGTGAGTAAAATAATTAATGACGAAGGTGTCCTGCTTTACGTACTTTAGTCAATTGCACTTCAATCGAAGGAAAGCCCCTCCAAACAACAACTTCACTCTCAGGTTTTTTTTTCCAACATTTCCAGCAACTAGTAGAAAAGTTTTAAGAAATCAAAATTAAGACACTTAATTGTTAAGATTGCGCTGATTCTCTCACGCTTCTCTCTGCAAGCATAGCATAAAGATTGAAAAATAAACTGTAACATTTACAAAGAAGTTCATTTGGTAAGTAAATGTAAAGTAAAAAGTGGCTTTTCAGAAATAATTGGTGTTTTTCTTCATTTAATCTCAAGATGCGTGTTCCGATCCGACTCTGAGTCGATTGCATTTAGTCGTGAGAGGGATGTTAAATTGTTTCATCCCCCATCTCAATTTTCATCCCCAATTTTCACCCCAAGGAGTCAGTTAGTTTACTTCCAAACATGTTTCCACCCCCAGATTTCATCAAGCTTATCACCTCAACATATGTGTAGCAGTTGCCCTAGTCAGTCACCAGTTCCCAGCACAGCGACATGGTCAGTGTCTACTCAAAGAGGCTCTTCAACATTTGCATCTTCTCCTTCGAAATCTTCCTCATTCCCTCCGCCCTCATTCTCATCTACTTCTTCAAATCAGCGTCAGAGTCAGTGCGCCGAAGCACTAACAACCAATTAGCGAAGGCTACGAAGTGATTCTTAGAATTCTTGCCTAAAAGCGTAGGAAATGAGTGTACCAAGCGTCGAGTATCCGGAAGTGGGATTTCCAGCTTTGGAGCAAGGAAATAATGAGATTTCATTGGCTGAAGACGCTTTGGCGGCAGATGGGGTCAATGTCAAGGGACCCGCCCTTGACCCTCCCACTGTGGACCCGGTTGACACGGCCAAACTTATAGAAGAGGTCAGTATTTTTAGAACAAAAACGAAGGGAATTGACGCTGTTTTTTTAATAGTTTCGAAGCGTACTTCATGACGTGGAATTGGAGGACTACCTTCTTACGGACCCTGAACTTTTGCGCTGGCTCAAAGGTATTGCACATGCGCTTCATGGCATATCGCTGTTTTTTAAGATTTACTTTTTTTCATTTATTAATTCCAGCCAGGTCGTACGACTTGAAAGCTGGGGAAGAAATGCTTAGAAATGTAAGTTTTAGACTTAAAAGTAAACCCGCAAATGAGTAAAATATGATTGCAATTGCAACGTCGTAAATTGTGACGTTTTTTAGTCGTTGAAGTGGCGACAAGAAAATGGAATTGACGAAATTCTGGAATGGAAACCACCTCCGCAAATGATCAAAGATTTCCCCTTCCAAATTTGCGGATTTGACAATGATGGAGATCAATGTAAAGAAAGCTGTTTTTTTCTAAAACAAACTTTAGTTTGCACTTCAATGTTAAATGTTGAGCTCAATTAACTTACCTGTTTTACACCTCTGGTCAGTTGGGGTCATTACTTATAGTAAATGGAACATTGAGAGCTTAATTGAGTCCATGCCGATTGATCGAGGTCAGACGCACATTCGCTACTTTTGGAAATGCCTCGAAATGGTGAAAAAAATAATGCGGGCGAATAGTAGTGAGGAAAAAGCGATCTACAGCGGCATTGTCATTATTGACATGGACGGACTTGCCATTTCACAGTTTGCTTCCAAGGACCGTAAGTGTCCGGAGCAGCGCTTTTCTAAATTGCTTTAATGACCTTTGACCTCTGGTAGTAATTGAGGTCGTTCTCGAGGCCACACGCCAGTACGAGGCCAACTACCCCGGATTTCTGAAGAAGGCAATTGTGGTCAACACGCCCAAGGTCTTCACCATCCTCTACTCGCTCATGCGCCCCTTTCTAAGCCTCGAGACGCAAGCTTCCGTCGAGATCTACGGCTATTATGATGACTGGAGAGGGGCCTTAAGGGGTCTTGTTCCAGTGGAACAACTGCCTTCGAGGCACGGTGGGGCCAATACTGTCGTCAAACCAGTACGTAACAATTAGGGGTTACTTATAAACTATTGTAGGCCACTTAGGGCCTGAATAATAGGCCTTAAAGTCAAGGCCTTGTAGTCTTTAAGGTCAGCGAGCTAAAATCTAAAATGGTGATTTCCAGTATGTGCAGACTGGGAGCTACTTGGTGAAAGTTCCAGAATTCGACGCAGTTGACGAAACAGCGCTTCAAAGCACCGTGGTTCCGGCGGGACAGAAGCTCGACCTTGATTTCGTTGTGACCAATACTCCACATAAATTGAGGTAAGCTTTTTTGCTTCAGTTGATTTTGATTGATGGATTTGATGCTTTTATTGCTCTTTACGGGCTCATAGACATTGGTTTTTGCTACAGTTCTAATCAAAATCCAGCTAATTTCATGAGAAAGCTATTTTGTTAGTTGGGCTTTTAAAACGGAGGACTACGACATTGCCTTTGGCCTTTTCCATGTTGGAAGGAACGAAAGCGCTGAGAATGAAGTAGTTGACCTATGTCGCGTGGATTCGCATGCAACGCTCCAGCGAGGATTCCTTCATTGCCAAGAAGCAGGGAAATGTAAGGAGGAAAATGAATAGAAATTAAAATAATTTATCTCTATTCTGATTGGGTCACTTCCTTTCTAGATACTTTTCGATTTGACAACACCTCGAGCTGGATACGCCCGAAAACACTCTACTACTCAATTACACAGTCTTAATCACCTTTGTAATCGCTGCAGGAATCAATAGGATTAAACTTAAATGCATCAATTAGCAATCTCAAATACAGCATAATAATTTCCAGAAAAAAGAATTGTACCAGCATAATCTAGATCTAAAGTTACATTTAGCAACAGTCAATTCACTATTTCCGGTTAAAATCAGTTATATCAGCAACTATTCAATAAAATAAGAAACTCATTAACCTGCGTTAGACTTTCTGGAATTATAAAAAAAATAATGGGATGCATCGATAGAGTAGGATGTGAACTCCAAAACATAAGACAAACAAGCGCTTTTTACTAGCTAACCTTTAATTAATTAATTGATGATTTGATAAACAATTGATAAGTCAAGACCCTCACAATCAACCTCAAGACCTTTCATATACAAATTAGTTACATATTTTGTCTCAGCACCGTCCGCAAGAGACAAGCAAATTACATACTTCTAATCTGCCAAGCAGTGAATCAACAGTGAACGATATTTGATTTCCAGGAGATACTTCCGACGCAGCATCCAATACAAATGCTGCGACAAAATCCACCGCTTCCAAGAGTCATGTCGGGAAATGTTTCCGTGGGTGGGCTACTTTAGGAAAAGAAATCGATCCATTAACTGAATCTAAATTTAAAAGAAAAATGTTGTAAACAAACTTTGTTTAAAAGTTTGACTTTTGAAAAGTCCTCACTTATTTAATTGCTCTTAATTTAATATAAATGCATATTAGAAATAGCTCAAAGAAATGAATGCCTATTGGGCCACGGCGTTCCCAATTTAGAGAAAATTGCCTTGACTTTTACAATTGCCGAGCTGCATTCCACTTCATTTTCATAAGATCAGAAGACCACTTTAAAAAATGTGAAATGTTATGTAAAGCAGAGATTCAGCAGGGCTCTTTTTGCTTGTAAGCCCAATAACTTGTTTCCAATGAAATGGAGTTGAGCCCTTATGCCAAAGAGTGACCCTTGACCCTACAGGTACCACTAGGACTCGAACCATCAACAGCAAAACATACTTCCTGCTACTTAAGGGCCATTGGACCCACCAAATCGCTTTTTTTTTTAAATTACGGCGTCTGTTTTCTCTCAACAGTAGGTTAACGTTGGGGTGCTTTACATTGACGTGCATTACAGTAGTGGCCACATAGCTCGAATTTGTTTGTTTTTATTACATTACTAGTTACACATCGCATGCTGCGATGAGTTGTGTCTGGCCCTTCGCAACGTTTCCATTCAATATCGTCATCATTTTTCGCTTGATGTAAACATTTTTTAATTAATAAGCGCTACCACATTCTTGAGAAACCCAAACATTGTAACAATACCTTTTTTTTAATTGAAAGCGGCACGTTATTGAACGCCCACTATGGATGCTTTTTCAGGTGGTTTTGAAGGGGTACTTTCAAAAAATTGTAGACAAAACGCTAGGCGCCTTCGACTCGTTTTTTTCAAAAGCTACCTAAAAAATTCCAAATTCCCTTTGTCATTGTCCTACCTAATTTTTGGAAAGGGCCCTTAAGGGCAAACCCCACCCACCCCTCCGCCAGGCTTTCGTCACAAGATGGACATGCTGTAAATTCCTTGGGTCTCGTTCCGTGAAGGAGGGACACACAAATTAAGGTCTTTCGTTTTTTTTACAGCACATCTTGCCCTTAAGATCTGGGATTCAAAGACCTCTCCGACAGATTCCTCCCAGCATCCCCTCCAGCCATCACAGACAAATTCCTAGGCATTGTCACAGCATCACAAAAAACAACATAAAGTGATCCTCACAATCAGTATGCAAAGAGGGCAGAAATTAATTGAAACTGATTTGAATTTCTAGAAATTTAGAAAAATTTTAGAAAAAAAAGTAACTGCAAAATAGAGGGCCTTCATGCAATTTTTTAAACTATCCTATTTTGTAAATAAAGCCATATTTGTATCACGCCGCAACACGACGATTCTTCGTGAGAAGGAGCGGGATGAAGGGACACTTGGCCCTGCCATCTGCTCAATGAATGGATGCGTTTCCATGACAACGAAGGCCCACCCCTTGGTCATGGCGCAGGGCCCTGACGACGCTTCCTTGTCCAGACCGTGGCGCTGGGAGACATGGGAGGTTGAAAGTGGCGAGGGAGGGAGAGGACTTGGGCATTTCCACCCTTTGGGAAAAGTGGGGGTTCTTTTGCTTTGGAGAATCCATGGCTTCTCTGCCCTAGAAAGAGATGGTTGCGATGAATAAGGACATAGGCCCGCGATGAGATGCGAATGCTTCTGCTATGAGATTGGGACCAAATATTTTGGAGGGGAGAGTGGTCTCGAAGGGAGTTTGAAGCCTTTCCTTCCTAGAGCCCAGATCAGAGCAGGCCCACGACGTCCAAAGACCCTTGCCCAAATTCCTTACTTAATTGCCCCTTGAAGGGTCCTCTCAAAAACAACCAATTCCAATTAGAATAGTTGGCAAATTAATTTATTATCAGTGCTTCTTTTGGATTCGGTCCTACAATGCAACAATGATCAAGTTCCCAGCAACCGGGAGAGAGGACTTCAATCAAAAACAAGGATTTTTATAGTAGGCACTCATTCGGGAGACATACAACTTTAAGTACAATTCAAAGTAAGTTTTTCAAGTTTTTAAAAAATTCTTTACAATTTCATATTAGCCTTGTCTGTGGTTGTATTAGCTTAAGAAAGAGCTAATTAGCTGATTTAGATTAGCTAAGACGTTTTATAGACGTGTTTCGCATCTTTTAAAATCATGTTGTCAAAGATGCATTGAAGTGGTCATTTGTGGCTCTTGGAATCGTGTACATCTCCTATGACATGTTAGGTCCAATCACTTCACACCGGAAGTTGGCATCTTCTTTCCTGATAGTGAAGTGCTAAGAAGTTGACCAATGAGGCCCTGATTAATCATTTTGCAAACCGCGTCAACCTGATTATTCATCCATTTCCCAAGGCGTGGAGCACTGTTAGGTTTGCAAGTATTTTCAGAGGAATCTTTCGATTAGATTTCCTTCCACCATCAGCATGAGGCGTCGAGACGTGTTGTAACGTTTTGCAGTCGACTACTGCCAAGTCCAGGAGCAGACGCTGTGGACGCTTAACCACAGAAATCAACGCTAACCGCAAGTTAACTGCTCCACCGTACTTCCTGTCCTCCTCAAATTAGCATAGTCAACTTAAGAGGTAGCGAAGAGTGTGTCTAGGAATAATTAAGTAAATCTTAGGCCTTCGTCAAACAAAGGTTTTCTCATTGAGTACTTTCAGTTGAGCACTTCAATTTCATACCAAGTATTATTCATAAAAATCACCAAATGCACCACCAAATGATCTCATAGAAATTAAGGAAATCCATACCAAAGCCTTTCAGTTGTAGCAGCCAGACTCAAATTTTTAGCAAATCTAAACTTTTTTTCATATTGGGATTTCTATTTAAATGCATCATGCGAAGCAGCAGCAATTTTCAAGCACTGTCGTCATCTTTCCTACTCAAAGGCTCTTCAGTTTTTGAACAATTCCTACGATTTGCTTTTGTAGATGTTTATTTTCAAAGATATACCTAGGTTTTTTCTGTACAAAGTGATTTGACACTGGAACAGTGGATTATGTTTGAAAAGTTGTGAAATCGCTTTTGCAAACAAACGATAGCAAAAATCGCTTTGTGTAAGCGTTGCATAAGGCGGCCCTTTGACCTGGGAAGTAGTGAAGAGGCCTGATTTCCTTGTGGCAAATAATGGACAACAAGCGGCGAAAACAGCTTTCGCTGCAATAAAGAACAAACTGGAGCATTTTCTTTTTGAGCCTCCCTTTAAAGTGCACATTAAGTTAAAAGTAGGCTAGTTTAGTACAGATGGAGAGTAGTAAACGAGGCGCATTTGCTAAATATTAATTGCGAATAATGGCAAATCTGCATGGGTAAATTGCCTTTAGAACTTGTGCGATGAGGCTTAGGCCCATGTCAACACTTTTAGAATTTAGGCTACCTGCTCCATTGTGATAACCTAAAGCTAACCTTATTTAAAACAACCCCGAATTCCAAACGTAGCAATTTAAGGACCAATGGAGCCCTTGACGGCTCACTAGTTTTAAAGGGTTCTTTTAGAGGCAAAGTTGAAGGAATTTCGGATTGGGAAACTGTAACTGAAAAAGGAAACGCGCTATTCATCAACCACCAAAGCAAAAAGGCTTCATTTCTCCAACATTTTCATCAACTATTTTTGAAATTGGAGGCAGGGTACTTAAGGGTTTTTAGGAGAAATGGAAAATCTTAAGGTTCTCTTTGTTTCCCAGCATGGGATTCTTCCGAGTGTCCCTCATCTGGCTCACACTTGGAAGGCGGAGAAGGGCCCAGGCCCTTGAGGCACTCTTTGGTAAAGAAAGGGTCCCCTTTTGAGTCGCAGAGTGGTTAAATTACAACAGGCATATATCAGGTGCATACAACAATCCTCCTTGCATCCTGCCAGTATTTTAAGACTTCCGTCATTTCTTCAGCTTCCAGTTTCTTTTTAAACCCTTCGTTTTTTTATTGATAAATTTAAAGAGCCAGGAAGTGCATCTCCCATCTGTCGCATTCAGGGTAAGAAGCCTTTTTTTTTAAATTACTGTTTAAAACATTGCGATGAGTGAAATGTGAGATGCTGGAAGTATAATTTTAAAGTGGGAGACAATGGAGGTCAAAGGTCAAGTGAGGAGGACAATCAAAGTTGAACAACATTTACTTAATTACTTTTGAAGTAGTCTGGATGAGCTCTTGTCGAGCATGTCAAGGGAATCGTTCCCAACGCCATTGATTCCGTCAGACAATCGAAAAACTTTCTTGTATTTGTCATCACTTTTGGGCAAGTCAATTGCTGAAGGAACGTTTAATAGGACGAGTCATTAGCATCCTTTACATCATCATTTAGACTCGACTAAACAGTTAGTCAAAGGGTCTCTTTGTCGAACAGGGGAAAGATCCAATGTCATCCAATGGAATCAAGGAGATTCGGGAAAGTGATCCCATCGAATTATTGGCCTTGCTATGCGGCTTTAGGTTCCGTTTCTCAAGAATGATTTGATTTTATGAGACTCGACTTTACGACCTTCTTGTCACTCGCATCATTTCGCAAGTGGACAATGGTACTTAAGGGGTCTCTCTCTCTTCATGGCATCATAAAAAGTGAAGCGATCAAAAAGCTGACTTCCATTTACGGCCATTTTTGACTTTTGAAGGCGAGGGAACAATGGCCCTGTGATTGGGAATCGTGGCTTCGACCCGTGGACGCTTGTGACTCGAGTCGTGAGTGAGAGAATTAAATTTAGAAATGGAGGTGTGGGCCGCTCTGTGTTTTCGGAGAGGGCACACAAAACGTTTCCTTTACAAATACGTTTTGAATGAGAGGACAACGACGCTGAGGTTGGAAGATCAGGCAAAAGACTTCGATTCGTCTCGTGAGACAATGACTTGGTTTTTTGTGCATGAATGAGGCAGGCTAAGATTTCATTGGTTGGTGGGTCCAAGTGCCTGGGGGGTGGGAGGCACTCCGTTTGGCAAGATCTGCCACAGATTACCCTTTCAAGAATGGAGGCATAGCACCGCAGAATGGAAAACAAATTTTTAGGCGGCGCATATCTCAGCAATTTCCCTTCACTTTCCTTCCTTCCAGAATTAGTCATTTTCGGAAAAAAATTTTAAACAAAAGGGAATTTTTTCTGGAGGAAGTAGGAATTGATGCTCAAGGCTGACGTTCTTGAGTTCAACAATTTTTCAGCAAATTTTCGCACGCTGTGTGGCGTGTAGGCGGAGCAGAGTGATTCACTCAAGTGCATCTTTACTTTTTGGGAAGTTGAGCGGTCAAAACGTTTTTCAAAATGTTTTGTCGTCGTCGATGGCTTACGTAACGTTTACTCAAGAATGTGCAAAGTCATGTGGAGAGAAGGGGCGACGCGACGTGACCCTTTAGGAGCCATTTTGCATTACTTGAAAAATGGTTACAAAAAAGTATCTTTCGTCTTTTGCCTTCCGTGTGACTGCAAAAAGTGGAGAGAATGTTGTGCGAAATGCTGTTGAGATGAAGTGGTGCAAAAAGGACTTTGAGAGGCAAGTGGATCTGAAGTGGAGGACAAGGACACTGGGAGGGGGCAAAAAGTGGCAGGAATCCCTGTGACACGGATACGCGTCTCACCAGCGCCTTTTTGCATGCTAATCCCACGGAGCTATATGCATAAATTAATGAGTCCAGCATCTTAATAGGAATTGATCCTAAGAATTGGTCCAGGCAGAGATGAGACGGAAAGAGAGATAACTTCTGCACTTGACATTTGGCTCTGGTTCGAAACGTTGTTGCCTCATTGAGTCCATGGACATTGGCAGTGACGAGGAGGGACAGGTCAAGGGGCACGGCCCAACAGCACGGTTCTCTCCTCCACAACTCCACAGTCAATTTACAGTGGCCCACTTACATCGCTTCACTTAAACCACACTCAATCTTATGAATCAGGACTACGGCCTTCAAGACTTTGACCCGAGGCAGTTCAGGGAACAACCCGAGAGTCGGAGGGTGAGAAGGGCCTTCAAGGCCTATTTCAAAACTGGGACTTAGGGAAGAGTTAGCCCTTAAGGGAAATGTGGTGGAAATGGACGCTAGAGTAACAAAGTGTTAGAAATTTGTGATTTTGGAAAAAGGCAGACGCGGCCTTTTGGTCCGTCGGCCTTCAGTGCGAATTTTAAAATAATAATAATATTTCGTTTTTTATTTCCAGAAAGCGCACCGCGAAGGCGTCAACATGCCTCCCGCCATTTCCGCCGTGCTGTCCTTCATCCCCACGAACATATGGAAGATGATCAAGAAGTTCGTGAAGGCCGAGAAGGTCATCACGTTCGACACGCCCTTCAAGATCTCCACCAAGTACACTCCAGCCCTCATCGTCATCATCATGTGCCTCAGCTTCGCCAACCAGTTCTTCCGCAACGTCGAGATCGACTGCACCTCCAGCACAGACACGCCCAGTTCGGGGAACTCGGGCCGCGGCGGTGGCTACGGAGGTGGCTCCGAGTCTGAACTGAACAACTACTGCTGGAACTACGAAACGTTCCTCGTGGCGAAGGCCCTGGAGCCGAACATGCGCGGAAAGGTGACGTACCCCGGGATCTGGAGCTACGTCCGCGGGGACGACGAGCTCGTGAAGCAGAAGTACTACAAGTACCTCTGGTTCGGCCTCGCCAAAATCGCTGTCGTGGCCTTCTTCCCGCTCTTTCTCTGGAAGCTCAAGGGAATCACGGACAAGATCAAGTCGCTGACGGAGGTGGGGCACCACCCCACCGAGGACGAGCAGGATGCCACTAGGGCGGCGTACTTCATCGAAACCGTTGGTTTCAACCAAGGCCTCGCAGCGTACTACTTCTTCTGCAAGGTCCTTGCCCTCCTCACACCGCTCTTCAACTGGCTCTACCTCTCCGGCTTCATCGGGAAGCACTACCGATACTATGGAATCGACGTTCTCATTTTCATCATGGACGGAGGCGACCCTTGGCCCAACCCAATGGACGCCCTCTTCCCCAAAATTGCCAAGTGCGAGTGGGCCAAGTACGGTTACACAGGGGACTTGGAAGTGAAGGTAATTTCAAATGGTGTTTTACTTTACAATCATTTTATTAAGAAGAGGCATAAAGGGCGCAACTAACCGCCCACGGCAACTTTTAGGGAATTGTAGGAATCTTTTGTAGGAATTTTAGCGGAAATAGAATTTTTTTTGTAGTAAACATGATCGCAAAATCTGAATTTGACGTCAGATTCCGCAATTCGGAATGGTTAGGAACCTCGAGGTTCACCAAAAAGCCAGGGTAAAAAAAAAGTAGCATTGACGCCACTGAGAAGAATATGTGGCAATAGCACAACTAATATTATTTTGAAATTGTTTTCTACTGGTGTTCTATCAAATGTTTTCCTAGTGGCGAAGACGCTGAATATTTTAACCTTGAGTATTGGTGGACCTCTCGAGGTCAAACCGCTGCGAATTCTGGGAATCTGAGTTCAAATACAGATTCTGTATAATTTTTACTATGAAAATTATCTTTCCGTAGAAATCGAATCCTGGAAATGAAAAATGGGCATTTCTCCTATCACCTGTGCCGCTATCCTTTAGAAATATCCTTGAAATTTCGGTTTCGAAACCGCATAAACTAAATTTCGCTCGGTTTTTTTTTATAATTTTTTTTTCAATTTCAGGCGGCGCAATGTCAACTGCCGATGAACAATTTTACGCAGTGGAGCTTCTTCTTCCTCTGGTGGTGGATCCTCTTCGTACTCCTCATCAACCTCCTCCACTTCGTCTACTTCACCTTCTTCGTCTTCCCACTCTGTCGCAGGTACACCTACAGACGCTTCGTCGCAAAGGTCTGTCGCGAAGACATCGAAATGGCAAGGACATACACCGTGCTCACGTCACGCGGCAAGGAGACCAAGTCCCGCAGCATCAACAAAATCATCTCACTCAAAATCAGCTACGGCGACTGGTTCATGCTCTACTTCCTCGAGAAGAACTTGGTGGACTACCAATTCCGGTCCTTCATTCGGAAGCTCGCCGTGACGGCCAACACGGTCCTTCAGCTCAAGCCCCCGGAACAGAACTACAGTGACGCCATCACGGCCCACGGTCTCCCGGGAGCGCCACTTCCGGTCCCCGGAGACGAACAAATGACCAACCCCAACAACCAGATTGGCTTCATGGAGTCAATGCTCAAGGGAGCCCCGCCAAATTACGTCAGTTGTGACGAGAGTGACTCCACCCTCTCCACGGTGGGGTGTGAGACTGCCGAGGGGGAGGGGCTTGGCGGGCGGGCCATGGCCATGATGTCCATGCCGCCTAACCCACCAAAGATGGGCTTCACCTTCGAACTCCCGCCAGAGACGCCCAAGGCCTTCACGATCTCTCCGCCCATCAAGGTGGATCGCAGCAGTAAGATGCCACCGCACTCGGACGGGAAGAGTGGCGGGAGCAGTAGCAAGAGCAGGATGGCCCCGTCGAAGCCACCAATTCGGCCCAAACCCAAGTTTCCCAAGGGCCCCACCCACGCGCCCTATCAAAGCAGTTCCTCCAAACCGAGCCACAATAGTTACGGGATGGACGAGGAGAACTGGGACTAGCCAACAGTCCACTCCGCTCCTTCAAATCTCCAATTTAGTCTTAACAGTAATCACAAACTGAAATGCAATCATTCTCACATCAGTGAATGTAAGTTATAAGGAACGCTAGACGTTGATGCGCATTCCCTTAGGAGGCCCTTCAGTTAAGGGCCCCGAGCCATATACCTTCCGTCGTCACTGTCGACCGAGCATTTGTCATTCCAAGTTTCTTTTCGAAACCTGCGCCGCATCCTTAAATTATTGTGTAAATATTTTCGTACTTTCCCAATACTAAACTCTTTGTACTTTTTTAAGAACAAGTTGACAAATTTTTTAAACGTAAAAAAATGGAGGCTTTTGCAACTAAATTTGCTATAATCTCAACGCTCACATATTCAAATTGAAGCTGTAAATTTTTCTAAAAGAAATTCTTTTAAAATTAAAATAAGTGTTTTCTAAAATTGAAAAAATTGGCATTTTTTTAAAAACGAAAAACATTGGGGAAAACGAATGACTGAAGGCCTTCCCAAGTAGTTGTAGAGAGCAATAACATTTGACGACGCTGGAAAATCATTTCCCAGTTTTTACCAACGCAAAATGTATTTTTTTGTAAATGAAACATAAGTTACTTTCCCATTGCTCAATTATTTTTTTAAAGGTGTGAGATTTAGCTGAGCTCAAAAGAGACCCTACGGTCATTTGCAGAATTTTAGGATTTTTTCAGTGTGTTATTTGCCGCATCCAGGGAAGAGGGGTGTGGGAAATAGTGAACTTATAAAATCGTAAACTTAGCAAATGACCGTAGGGTTTCTTCCTCCTGCATTTTGTCTAAATTTTTTCTTAAGTGGGTGACATTTTTTTAAAAGACAAGAATATAATTGTGATGTAAATGGTTAGGGGAAATGTGACTGTACAGAGGGAATCAAAGAGAAATCTGTCGACTGCCAATTCTATTTAAATCTCATAATTAGAGCAGTTTTGCAACTTGTTATCTACATCAACCCATTTTATTACTCCATTTGAAACCTTTTATGACTTTTATATATTTTAAATTAGAATAAGTTTATTTAAATTGTAGAATTAAGACGTAGGGTTAGGAGGTTCCGTTGTTACTCAATTTGTTGATGGTAATAAATCTGAGAATATCAATGCAAGTTAAGTAGGATTTTTAGTGATATGTAATTGTAATTGGGAATGTTGTAAACTGATGTGTTCAGAGGGTTCGATCCAAATGTCATGGACTTGGATTCCCTAATTGTTGCAGACCACGCCCCAAGCATTTCCTACTTTTAACAATAAAAATCATAGAGAAAGTATTCGCTCATCATTCATTTCACGCATCTGCATCTTCATAGGAGGAACTCTTGATTTCGACATTCTATGATCAACTCCGCACGTTAATGAACCTCCTTAGTTCATCAATTAATTAATTATTTTAATTATATTATACTCCTCTTTCACTCCCCTTTCAACCCTCCAAACTTCATTGGAAATAACGCCTATTCTCTACTTGAAAACTTCAAAGTTTCACTATGAAACAAACGTACTGAGCATAAAAAATCCACAATTTTATTAACTTGTGAATTAATACACTTGGATTCCGTAATTCAAAATTATCGTGAAGTGAATTCAATGGAAACGGGGTTATTTCTGGGTTTTTAGGAATCCACCCAGATCCGATCCTCTCCAAATTCTGTACCTCTAATTCAGTCGGGAGGTTAGGATTGGGTTTGG
>VYYI01000109.1:0-50101 GCA_021029175.1 Bilobella aurantiaca | reverse complement strand
AAAGTTGAGGGAGAAAAGTAAGCGGAAAAGTGAGTGCCGACATGTGAGGGTCAAATGACCCTGAGTTGCTCTCATATGTTGAGCAAAACAGTTTGGTGGTGTAATTTGACGGATTAGTTTTAATGATCCGTTAACTTTAAGTAGGATCGTAATTAAGTTCATCTAAAACAATTAAGTGCTTTACCCCCTTAGAGGGGAGCAGGCCAGTCATACTGTAACAAGACTTAACTAAACCTAACCTTGGGTAAGTTCTCGAGCAATTAACAAAGTTAAACTAACATTTCAAAAGTTAACTGAAGCTCTAAAGTTAATGGTGATTAACTATTTAACTACGTCATCAACCCAATTAACTTTGACCTCTCCCTGTGCTAGCGTAAGGAGTCAAGTGGAGCGTGACCGTGACCAGGTTGAGGCGTACCATGAGCAGTGACAGTCCGAAGGAGCCCGAAATGAAGGGGTGGCTACATAAGTGGACAAATTACCTCAAGGGCTACCAGAAGCGGTGGTTTGTCCTCTCGAACGGAGTCCTCTCCTACTACAGGTAGGCCCTTGACCACTGCACTTACCAATTAATATCTTACCAACTAATCGATTAACCTTCTGCTGTTAACTTCCTCTGTGCATACTATCTGTTTACTATCCTAAATCGGAGGGAAGGCAAGGCCTGGGATAACTCAATCAAAGTAGATATCTGGGTAGTCAGACAAGTTCTGTTTTCCTTTTTAACATAGACTGTCCCGTCGTGCCCGAAGGCTGAGCTCAACTGAGGCGGGGTTTGCATGAGATGACCTTGATTCCCCTAAGTGTCAGATGACTATCATTCGGTAATTTCCTTTGCAGGAACCATGCTGAGATGACCCATACCTGTCGCGGCTCAATTAGTTTACACGGTGCCCTCATCTACACCGAAGATACCTGCAACCTCGTCGTCTCCAACGGAGGGACGCAGACATTCCACTTGAGAGCAACTTCGGAAGTAGAGAGACAGAGGTTTGCTTTTGTTCATTAAAAACATGCAGAAGAATCGTTATTTTAGTTAGATGAATGGTAGTTAGTTAGTTGTGTAGTTAGTTAGTTAACAGTTCGTTAGGATGTTTTGAATTGCAAACGATGACCTTGAATTTGACCTCTTGATTGATGACCCTGATTTGCTATTAGATGGGTCACTGCCTTGGAACTGGCCAAAGCCAAGGCCATTCGAACTATGGAGTCGGACGAGGAGGACGAGCTGGAGGAAAGTTGAGGGAGAAAAGTAAGCGGAAAAGTGAGTGCCGACATGTGAGGGTCAAATGACCCTGAGTTGCTCTCATATGTTGAGCAAAACAGTTTGGTGGTGTAATTTGACGGATTAGTTTTCTGGCCAAAGCCAAGGCCATTCGAACTATGGAGTCGGACGAGGAGGACGAGCTGGAGGAAGTGTCGGCGCCTTTAGACAATCATGAAGTTCAAAATGTTTTTCGCCTTCTTACAGCAAAATTGGAAGACATGCAAACCTGTTGCGAACTGATAAATAAGCATGGGAATGGACTACAGGTTAGTGGTGGGAGTTCTCTCGTCTGTTTCATAATCTAGGTCAAGGGTCAACGACCTTCTATGAACTTTTGACCTCTTGCAGAAAGCGTTAGGAGAGCTAGAGTCAATGGACAATCCACATGAAATTGTTACTAAAGTGAAGCAAGTGAATGAGCGGGCAACTCTGTTTCGCATTACGTCAACAGCTATGATTAATGTAAGTGGTTTGTCCAGGAAATCAGCTGATATCGTTATCATAACATTTTTAATTCTCTTTTTCCGAATCATTCACCTTTTACAAATCAAATCAAATCTTTACTATTCTAAACTCAAAAATATTTTTTCTACAAAACGTTTTCTTTTTGTCTCCTTTAGGCCTGTTCTGAATATGCAAAAGCTGTTCAAAACCAAGGTCGAAAGTGGCAAAAAGCCATTCTTTATGAAAAAGAACAAAGACAGAGATTAGAGCGAGTGGTCGAGGAACTGGCGAAGCAGCATACAAAACTCGAAGAAGCCGCCGCCACTGCCGTTCATCATCATCAATCACACGGTAAGTTCGTTTCTTTCCAATGTACAATGTACCTCAACATGTCGAATCAGGGTCAAGGTCACAAAAGGTCAAGCAGTTGAGGTCAAAGTTATAATTTAATGTTGCATTATCTTACGCATATCATTCATTCAATCGCTGCCCACGCTATTGGGAAAGAGTTAAAGATAGTTTTTTTTTTATTGCACTTAACTAATCTCATGGGGCGTTTCTATTGCTGACACTTGTCGAAGTGACCTGACTTGTGAAATTAAGATGATGCGGCCCATCATCTTCATCACCATAGAAGAAATCCTCCTCACATTAAAGCTTAACGCCTTGTTTGATAACTTTACGTCATTAGCCTTCTTGAATGATAAGTTTTCATCGTTCTAAATTGACTAACTATAGGAGGGCAGCCGAACATGCAGTCAGACGAAGAAGAGGTCTTCTTTGATGCAGTAGAGGTTTCCGAAGGTGCAAATGAGTTCACAGTCGACGTTCCTATCTCCCTCCATCGTCGTACCTCGAGTGGCATTAGTACTGACTCGCAGGTGAGAGTCAATTAGAGCTTAAGTACAGTTTAAAAACAATATTTTGATTTTCAAAATCGCGTTTTCAAAATCGCTTCATGGCCTCAAATTTTGTTCTAAAGAAGTCGGAAGGCAGGGAGAAGGAAAGTTCTGGGAGTGACAATGACGACAAACCGGGATCTACCAGCACGAGTCAAACTGTTCGCTGCATTCGGTCTAAAGTAAGAAATCGCAAATATTCATGACATTGGAGTACTACTGTGTACTGCAATGATTACACAACAATACTAAAATAATGTTTAAGATGCCGCAAAATTGTGTTTTTGTTGAATGTTTTTGTTTCTTATCTGTTGAATGTTTTTGTTGATTTATTGTTTCAAAATTTGTTTGTGTTTAAGGTCAAGGTTGTAAAGGATCAGAAGACAGAGGTTGTTAAGACGGGGAGTGGCGTCATTGCCAATGCGTCGAAGAAGATCCGTCGAAAGCGCGTCGCTGACAAGCCGAATTACCCGCTAAATCTATGGAGCATAATGAAGAACTGCATTGGAAAAGAGCTGACGAAGATACCAATGCCCGTCAACTTCTCGGAGCCGCTGTCCATGCTCCAGCGTCTTACGGAGGACTTCGAGTACAGTGAAATCCTTGACCAGGCAGTCAAGTGCACTGACTCTTGTGAACAATTGGCCTACGTTGCGGCCTTTACCGTGTCATCTTACGCAACCACGTCGGTGAGTTGAAGCGAAGCCCAAAGTTTTGCAGCGCAGAATTCAAGTAAAGCTGATTTTTTTTTTGTAAAAAAGATTCGGACTGGAAAGCCCTTCAATCCTCTTCTGGGTGAAACGTACGAGTGTGACCGGATGGATGACTTGGGGTGGCGCTGCGTCAATGAGCAAGTGAGCCACCATCCGCCAATGGCTGCTCAGCACTGCGAGGGGCGGGGCTGGAAGTGCTGGCAAGAGTTCACAATGTCATCAAAGTTCAGAGGAAAGTACCTTCAAGTGATACCTCTGGGAATCGCCCACTTGGTATTTACAGACAGCGGTAAGCAAGAACTAGAAGCATAATGAAATTTTATATTAGTATTTCAGTATTTTACATTTTATAATTTATATGTTTTCTATATTTTATATTAAAATTATTATATTTTGGTTATAAATATTGTAGTAGAATGTTATTCAAATTGAAAATTGATTTTTTCCTCCAGGAAATCACTATACTTGGCGGAAAGTCACAACCACGGTTCACAACATCATTGTAGGGAAACTTTGGGTTGATCAACACGGCGAAATGGACATTATTAATCATCAGAACGGTGAAAAGTGTCACCTTAAGTTTATACCTTACTCCTACTTTGCTCGGGACGTCCAACGCAAGGTTAAAAAAATGTCTTGGCTTTTATGCTGACCGAATTGATCGATTACTTTAATTAGTAATTAACTAGCAATTAACCAGTCTACAATTCCTATTTTCTAAAATTGTCAGGTGACTGGATGTGTGATGGACATTCAGGAGAAGGTTCGTTGGGTTCTCAACGGAACTTGGGATGGGAAGATGGAGACTTGTGAGGTGCTCAAACAAAAAGACTCTGAAAAAGGGGGGAAACCAGTTCTGGAGTTGGGACCAGCTCGCCTCCTCTGGGAACGGCGATTACCACCGTGAGTACATCAAACCGTTTAAAATCCCTGAAAAAGTTATGCTCTAAGAGATATTCTGCAACGGTGACTGTTTTCTCTGTTACAGGCCCGAGTCGGAGCGTTACTACAATTTCACAGAGTTGGCCTGTCAGTTGAACGAGATGGAGGAGGGCGTGGCTCCGACTGACGCGAGACTCCGCCCCGATCAGCGCCTCATGGAGGAGGGGAAGTGGGATGAAGCGAACAGTGAAAAAGTGAGAATTGAGGAGAAGCAGAGGGCTGCTCGGCGGCTGCGCGAAGTTGAGTCTGAGAAGGCAGCTGGAGAAGGTTAGAAGCAGCGATTATAATAAAATCGCTGCTTAAAGTAACTAACAAATTTATTTGTAATTTTCAAAGAATCGCTTTAAAACCGTTTGAATTTTTAGGTAAACCAGTTCCACCTTATGAGTCTATTTGGTTTTCCCAAGAGAAAGACCCACACACTGGCAATGTAATTCACGTCTTCAAGAACACGTACTGGGATTGTAAGGAACGGAAAGACTGGTCACGCTGTCCAGACATTTTTTAGATGAGGAAAAAGAAGCGTTTGATTCTAAAACGGGGAGATGCACTACTACCTACTGCAATGTTCTAAAAAAAAACAAATGGTGGTTACACATTTGTCTTAATTAAAATATACACGAGGAACGGAGCATGCGCCGAGGAGACACTTGCGACTACAGAATTATAATAAAGTATTAAACATTAAAACTTTTATTTTAATGCGTTTAGAACAGGATAAAAATTTAAAATTTAGAAAAAGAAAACAGTCGAGGAGTCTTAACGTCAGCAGCATTAAAAACAAAAGTTCTGAACAAAACTGAAGTGGAAAAATATTAAAGCTAAAGGGGCTTTGGATCTTTTGTGCTTCTCCAAATGGCATCTAGTGCTACTCTTGTTCACTTTTTTTAATTTTGGAAAAACTAACTTTACCAACCAACCTAAGCATCTTTGTGTTATCACAGTTGACTGTTTTTTGACTTGACTATTTAACTATGTTAACTTTTAGTTAACTAAACTAAAAGTTAATTGTTGTTTAATTTAAATGGAAGACGACTCGTGGTGTGCGTTGGTTTGGTTTAGGAGAGTTCGAATCCGACGTTGGAGGTTATGGCGTAGCGGAGCTTGTCCCGCAGGGTTGTTTTCTTAGAGTAATTTGGCAATTTTAGGAGGTTGAAGCATGTGGAAGAGGTCGGAAGGCGTCCGGCTGGTTCCTGCCTTCCTAATGTTAGAAATCCTCGCAGAACGCTTCCTAGATTTTGAAAACAAATTTTGTTTTAAAATATCGCTATTTGTTTTTGTTGAATCAAAATCATACCGATTGTGTCTCCCGTGTCATCGTCATCACTCACTTCGACACATCGGACGGAAAAGGCTGGATCCAAATTGGCAAACCCTAGAAGCGGTGGTTTGGAGCAGCTCGTAACAAACTGGAAATTTGTTAGATGTTTTAAAAACAGAAGTTTTTCAAGTATTTTTTGAAATATGATGTTTTGAAAATGTTTACTTTTAGAAAAAGTTTCCGTTCGTCTTCGATAAACTCCCGTTCTAAGATGTCCCAGAGCCAGACTATGACGCGATGACTGTCGTGGAACCCTCCGTAGTATTGAGTATTTCTTCGTAAATCTACTAGGTCAATGTCAGAGTCCTCACCGCTAATGAGGCGTTGGAGCTAAAATGATAGTTGAAAAAAAAAAAATTTTAAATGACTTTTTAAAAAGTTTTTAAAACAAGTTTTAAAAATGTTTTGCTCTTCGAACCTCTGGTGGAGAAAATATACGCAGCATGTCGTTTGGAATGAGGTAGCGGAATCCCTTGAGGAAGGCAATGGTAGGCTCCTTGATTTGGGCGTAAAGATGAAAGTGAGCTTTGTGATAGATGTAGCTAATTCTAGAACACAATTAAATTCAACTTTTAAAATTACTTAACAATTAAAAAAACAAAACTGTGCATGAATTTTGAACACACTTGTTTTCATTCGTCACTGGTATTCCTCTCCCACCGGGAATGAGCTCAAACGTTTGAATTTCACCCAAAACGTCTTGGTCAACTGAGAAAGTGAGATCTAACTCCTAAAAATAACATTTAAAAAAATTCAAAACTTTTTTTTTAAATAAGGCATTTTAAAATCATTCTCTAAAACAAGTTCAAAAATTTCTTACCCTCATGTCCCCTTGATAGTGCTTAATATAAATCAAGGAATTGTAAATCTCTCGATCTAAAGACTGAAGCTCGTCAATCACAGAGAACAAAATGGCATTTTGTTGAAGCCCCAGCATTTGCGTCACGAAGAATGGTGCAAAGTGTACGTCAACAACAATTCCCTGAAAAAAAAAAGTTTTCAAAAATCATGTTTATGCACAATTTCAAAGTTTTTAGAAAAAGAAAAAAAATGTTTTTTAATTACCTCAAACACCGCTTTACCAAGCATTTTCCCAACAAATTCAAACAGCGCGAGGTGGTCTTCGTGAAGGTAGGATAACGGTGATGGATACAGCAAATTCTCAGATGTGGCTTTGAACAAGTTTAACGTGGGACTGAACACCAAATTAATGGTTTCTTCTAAAAATTCTAAAACATAAATGTCAAAATTTTGAAATTCAAAATTCGATAATTTTGAACGACCTTTCGATGCATTTTGTAGCGTAAATACTACTGACATCAACGGTTGTGTTACCTTTAAAAACACCATCTTGGTCAATTCCAGCCTCATCCAACCCGAGCTCATTTTGGAATCTCACTCGAATCGTTCCCTTGAGCCGCCGCGGTGACAAGTTGGCCAATTGTGCGTACCCGTCCTCCACGATCCTTCCTCTACGAATGGTAATCAAAGAGGACACCGTTTGTGACGACGGTGAAGATGACGATGACGATGTCATGCACGTTGGGACACCGTCTTCAAGGGAACTGTAGGCGCAGTGCCCCTTCTCGGACGCTGCCCACTTCCGGAAGAACACGACACGTGATTCCTCCTTAATTACATGCGGCATCTCCATCAGCGCTCTCTGTTCCCAGTGATCGGAAAATTCGTTCATCGCTTATTAAAATCGCGTTTTTTATCTCAAATCGCTGTTTAGTTGTTAAGTCCTCACCTTGGCACCCTGCCTCCCTTTATCCATGTCCGTGATGAGCGTAGACATGCGCCCTGAGTCAATGAGCCAAAGTCCATCTCTGCAGAACTTGCGCCGTGAATCACGGCGGTGAAGCACGGTGAGGAGTGTTTTGAGTGCCGTCCACGTGCCAGGACGTACTTTTGCAAACTGCGGGTGACAGAGGAGGCGGTAGCAGAGGTTGTTGACGAACTGGCCAATTTTGGCAAGCGTCTCCAGCTTTAGCACCTTCTCGTCTTCATAGAGCTCTTGATCGTCGAGTACTCTGCAAACGGTTTTCATAATTTATGCAAATTAGCTACAGAAGACCAAATTTCTCAAAAAAAAAAAAAAAATCTGTAACCAAATCAGCTTTGAAATTTAAGGCTGAAGATAAGATAATCACTTTCGTCTCCTCTTCCTGCTATTCTAAAAGTGGAATTTGCCACTTCTTCAAAATTGTATATAGAATTTCTTACGTAATCAAATGAGTCAGCGCTTCAGCGAAAAGTAGAATCAGCGATTCTTCGGGAAGGACAGCCGGGGCAAGTAGGATTTCGACCCAGGCTTTGAGTTCCAGATCAGAATTCAGCTCCTCCAGGAAGCACCACAGGGAGATCAGAAGGGAAGAGGACTCCTTGAAGCAGAGTCCCGTTAAAATGTCAACTTTACTTCTAGAAAAAAATCGCTTATTTGAACAAAAAAGAACAGCCTCAGACAAGAGTAGTCAATCGCTTAAAAACACTTTCCTAAACAGCGCTTATTTAGAAAAAGAGCCAACTCACGACGTCAGCGATGATATAATGCTGTTGTACAAGGAACAAGCGAGACAGATTCTCTGGGTCGTGTCCGCTCCGAAGGTGCTTCCGACCGAAGGGACGGAGGCCCTTCGCCTCCCTTCACCTGGAACGACCCTTCGAAAGAACTTGGCAATATTTGCCTTCCATGCGGAGTTCTTAGGAGTGGCCGACTGCGATCGACTAGAAGTGCTGTCCTGACCTTGAGCAGCGGCCCGTGCACTGACTTGTGCTAAAAGTGGCTGGAACAGAGCCTGGCAAAATTTAGCATAAAATTAGTTTTAGGTTTTCAAGCTTTGCAGATTTTGCAGCGCAACTTTTAGTCTTACCTTAATGTAAACCGGCTTCCAGAGTGTTTCTAGCTGCTCTCTCACAACCTGGACAGTATTTGAGTAGGTAAGATGGATTGGCGCTGAAATCCAGCCGAGTACTGGATACCAATGGCACTTTTTGGAGGTGCTCAATTCGGCTTCACAACATTTGGAAAGCTTGAGCAAGACATCCTAGATAAAATGAGAAAAATGAGAAAAAAAATTGTTTTAAAAATATACAAAAAAAATGTGTCTTCAATTTTCAAAATGCTGCGCACATCTTACCATTAATTTTGGAAAGAGGATGTTCATGAGATCAGGCGAATATTGCCCTAAATCACAGAGGTTGGCGAGGAGAGCTACCATGAAGCAAATGTCTTTGCCCTTCAGGCAATTCTCCAGCCCATTATCTTCATAGAGAAAAGTGACAATCGCTGGAAAAATTGGTTCTGGAACGCTCTGTTCACAAAACCATTATAAAATGAGCAATTACTTTAATATACTGGACATAAGGAAAACAGTATTTTAAGTACTTTTGATGTTACGTACTTACCTCAGGGCATAGGGAGCGTACGTAATGGACAAATCCCGGAAGGGAGAAAACGTTCTGAATGTAGCTCAGCATGAGAGAATTGGTATAAAATAGGGGCTCGAGAACTGGTCGAGCAGAAAGGCTGGCAATGGCATAGAGATTAGTCTTGGTTAGGGAAATCTAAAAAATTAGAAATTAGGTTAATTAGGTTTAGATTTAAGGTTCATTGGTTAATTTAATTTTAAAGTGGTTTTAAATTAAAAACGAAACTCACTTTACCCGGACGAGTGTAGGCGGCCTGGAGAATGAGATTGACATTCTCATAGAATTCACCCTCTTTAAGCATATGAGAGAAAATGTTGTTGGTCAAGTTGTTGAATCCATTTTCCAAGCTCTTGTACCCCTCCAATTTAACAATCTTCCAGTTCCTCACTGTCGTCAGATTGACAATCACGCTCAGAAACACTGAAAGCGATTTTGAGTCCGTCTGCAAGTCTGGTTTCAGTGTCGACATCTATTCAATTCACGAAATCGCTTGCAATACATTAAAAAATTCAAAAAAAACGTTTTGCCCTCAAAATAGAAAGGTTTGTTTAAGTTGTACTGAAATGAGGCATTTGACTGTGATGCTCTTGATGTGCTCAATCCACGTCAGAACATGCTCCTTCTTGAACCCAATGGAAACGTAGCTGTTATCCGGCTTGTCTTGATCCAGACTCCAAACCAAGTACCTACTCGAACAAGGAATTAATCGTGAATAGATGGAAGGATTAATTAATCAGTGTAAAGCGATCGTAGAACCAATTAATCAGGGTGAATCGCTGGCAACTGTTTATATCTTTCAAAGTCTACGTTGGAGCTAACCTGCAAAATCTATCCAAGATTGGTAAATCTGTTTCCACGGCGTAGCCGGTAATGAAATTAGATGCTGCCAAGTATACACCCATGGAAGACACCGCGGTGAACCCGTTCTGTTCCAGCTTCGCAAGTACACTCTCCAGCGATTCAGCCTCCACTCCAACGGTGTCCGTCATCGTGACGCCGTTCATGACCAAGTTAAGCGACACTGTTGCGGTTTCCGTCGACGCATCGATACATTCCGATCTTCAATTAATGCAATCTTATGACACACGTGTAAATTCCAAATTCGGGTAATAATTTACCATGACCATGATTAATGACAGCTTAATTAACGCACGGTTTCCTTCCACCGCTACTAACTAACGATATCGATGTGGGATGCGACGGAGCGAGTGTTGACCTTTGACCTGTTTCAATTTGCACAAGTGTTGACCGTGGGTCAAAGGTCAAAGTCCAATGTAAAGGTCAATGTGGATTAGGTGGCAAGAGATTAGTCCTTAATTAGTCCAGATGATGAATGTTTATTTTTAGTCAGATTACAACTCGTCTAAAAGTCCTCATCACCAATTTCAATCACAAACACACAGACAGAGATGTGCAAAGAGACAAATTCATTTTACTTTTATTTGAAGGAATAAAATTAGAAAAACTTTCAGAACACTTTCTGAAAAAAAAAAAAACCTTTCTTAATTAACATTTAAAAAAAATAGACTTTTCTAAATCAACGTTTTTAAAATGAAGGCTTTATAAATCAACTCTTTTGGAAAAAAAAATATAGGCTTACTAAATTAACGCGTTGAAAAAAAATGTAGACTGCTCTAAATCCACACATTTTTTAATGAATTTACAAAATCAAGTTTACTAAAATAAAACTGAAAAGCCTGTTCTAAATCAACGCTTCGCTTCGTTTTCGAAAAAAAAAAAAAACAGATTTTTTTTTTGTAAATCAAAACTTTCAAAAAAAAAAAACTTTTAAAACGCTTTCTAAAATGGTGTTATTTGTTCCCAAATTTAAAACTTTTATTGTACAGGATTTACAGAGCCACGCTTAATAAAATGTATGAGGCGAAGGACAGTGGATGGCGTAATTCCAGGAATTCTGCTCGCAGAAGCGATCTGAAATTATCGTAATTGCATTCAATCAATTTCAATTTAATGGATCTTTTATTAAATGTTTAAAATTCCTCTTACATCAACAGGAGAAGCTTTGACTAACTTTTCCTTCTCTTCAAACGACAGTGAGATCCCCTTGCTGCAATTAGTTAATAAAGTTAAAGTTAAATATAATAAGTTAAACCTTCAACAACCAGAATACATTTTGAACAATGAAAAAATTATGTAAAGAAAAAAAATTGAAAGTTTTGTGGCTCTTACTCCTGAAAATTGAAATGCTTTGGAAACTTTAGTTGTGATTCTTTGTGAAGTTGCTCCACTTCCTCCGCCTGCTGTTCAATGGCATGTTCATAAATTGCATGGATCTTAATTCGTTGGCAGACTTCTACGTCCTCCAAAATATCCGATGTTAGTTCCAGACCAAGGTGACGCTTCAAATCTGCAAGTTCCACATTGTCGTAGGAGAGCAATTCAAAGGCACTGGACGGGTAACCGGACAAATTGAGACACGATTTTAGAGCGTTAAAAAAACTTCTTCAAAATAACTCAAAATTTAAAACTATTTAATTTTTTATAATTGTTCTAGCTACCTTCTTGATCCGTTTGGAGAAATCCTTGCTCGAGGCAGAAGCGCCTGCCATTGAGGATTCGATTTAGAAATTTCCTTTAAAGCTTGTGTCAATCGCTGCAGAGAATCTTTCATATAAAGAGTTCGCTCAAGTCGATCTGTCGACACGAGTCCCAAGGCATATCCTATGCACATCAGTCAAGAAAACGATTAACAACACATTGAACAGTAGTCCAACACATCAGAACTGTTCATTGTGCAAGTACATTCCACAAAGGTATTGTGCAAGTATGTTTGCGCAAGTACAACAAATATTGTACGAGTACAACTGCCATTGAACTACACATGCAATGAGGTGTACCTCACCTTTCTCGGTAAGGCGTTGGTCAGCGTTGTCAGGGCGGAGTGACACTCGGAATTCGGCTCTCGACGTGAACATTCGGTAGGGTTCGGGAGCTCCGAGTCGCGTGAGGTCATCTACCAAAACGCCCAAGTACCCTTCAGATCGACTAATTTCCAGCGATGGCAAATTCAGCGTCTAAGGTTAAAAGGTCAAGGGTCAAGATTAAGAGGTTAAATCTCCTTTCAATGTTTAATATACATTTGACATGTGTCTTTTTAGACCTTCGCTGCAGCGTTAGCACCAGCCAGAATCCCTTGAGCAGCCGCCTCTTCGTAGCCGGTTGTGCCATTAATTTGACCAGCCAGAAACAAGTTGCTCACACGCTTTGTTTCCAGCGTTTTGAACAGTTCTCTGGGATCGACATGGTCATAAGTGACACCATAGCCCGGTCGGACCATTTCCACGTTTTCCAGCCCTCGAATATCCTGCATTGCAGAAAAACAGAGTTGACCTTTGACACTGAATTGAAGTTTGACCTTTTGACCGACCCCTACCCGCAGCAGTTCTAATTGAGCCTCTTCCGGTAATGTGCAGGAAAGACCGTTTGGATATATGATGTCACTATCGAGTCCTTCAGGCTCGAGCCATATTTGATGCGTTTTGAGTGGGAATCTCAATATTTTTGACTCTATCGAAGGACAGTATCGAGGACCGTTGACTCCTTCTACGGTCACGTGGACGTTTTGATGGAGGTTATCACGCACAATTTTATCGGCAGAGAGACTGGACTCTGTCATGTAACAGTTGACTTGATCCTCAGCCTAAGCAATTAATGAAGTTTAATTAAGTTACCTAAGTAAATAATTTAATTACGATTAAAACATATTCATTGCAAAAATACCTTGATCCAGACGGAGGAGTTCATGAAGGAAAATGGAACGGGTGGATTATCGCCTCCGTGAATCTCAGTTAAATCAAAATTAATCGAACTTTTTAAGAGTCGTGGTGGGGTTCCTGGAACGTACAAATTAAGTTAACTTAAGTTCACAAATTTAATTAAATCCTGAATTGATTTGTGACATGGTAAAATACCTGTTTTCATTCGCTTCATGTCAAAACCCACTTTGTACAATGTCTCTGCCAGCGCAACTGAAGGCTTGTCGCCGAATCTTCCGGAAGGAAACGTACGCGGACCTATATTTATTTCACCACGCAGAAACGTCCCTGTTGTAATTATCACAGCGGAGCAGGGAAGCACTTGCAAGGTCTCTAAAGAAAAATGTTGTTTTAAAAATACTGAAAACTTTTGAATACGCTTTGATTTGGAAATTGAAGTGATTTTGAAGTAGTATGACCTCCAAGAACTATTCCAGTGCAAATGCCGTCCTTAATTACTAAATCGTCAACGGAAGACTCGATTACTTCCAAGTTGGGCGTATCCTTTACCCTCTGCTGCATGTGTTCCTTGTACAGCTTCCGGTCAATCTGAGCTCGTGGACCCCACACTGCTGGACCCTTCCGCTTATTCAAGACCTAAGAACACTGCTTGCAAGTTAGCAATCACAACTCAATTAAGTGTCCTTTTCGATTAATTAGCTTATTAGCTCGTCTACTTTGTACTGGATCCCAGACTTGTCACAAATGACTCCACAAGCTCCGCCCAGAGCGTCAATCTCCCGTATTAGGTGACCCTTCCCAATGCCACCAAATGACGGGTTGCAGGACATTTCCCCTGAAACCAATCATTTCTATCAATAATTGATAATCAGGTTGGCAACCTGATTTCTTCTAGCTTATTTACAATTCCAGGTATTTAATGTAATTAAGTTACCGATTGTGCTAAACTTGTGCGTGACTAGGACAGTTCTGCAGCCCATTCGAGCCGCTGCGAGGGCCGCTTCTGTTCCGGCATGACCCCCTCCCACAACCGCCACAACAGACTCCGTCCCAGCACTTGACCCTTGACCTCTTCCCAATGACCCAGTCACTGACCTTGACCTCTGACCTGCTTCGGCGGTAGTAGTATAAGACTTCAGTGGAACCAAGCCAATCAGGGCCTTCCTCCGTAGTAATTGATTCATTTGAATCGGTAAAATTAACTCTCCTTAACTTTATAACGGCACTAATTAATTAATTGGTTAATTAAATTAGTTTTTATTATAACCTAACCATTGTCATTAACAAAAGTGGCTTATTTTGAATACTGTTTTGATTAGTACTTTTAAGTGCAAGTAGAATCCCGCCTTCGAAATTCAAATGAGGGCGAACAAGAATGAGACCACAATTGTTTATATCAAGAAAGAAACATTATGCAAGCTCAAGAATAAGCCTCAACTAGCCTAACAAGCCTGCTCCTGAACGGAGTGCCCTTGAAGATATTAGCATTAATTACTTCAATTAAATCATATTGAGTTGCCAAATCTAAGGTTCAAGAGATGGTCAAGCAATTGATTACTTAAGATGACTAGTTTGCTCTGGACAGATACGCCTCTTATTGAAAACGCCATTGTTTACTTTGCTTTAAAATTCAAGATTTAGATAACGTGCGTTAAAATGATGCAAATCAGCTTTTTTTTTTACCAATTTCGGTGCTTGAAATGGTACGGGCTAATTTACGATTGAATCACTTACCCTTCATGGACATGAAGGGGATGGGGCATGTCAATGCACCCAATACTGTCGCTGCGCCGCAACATAGTTTTACGGCAATTTTAATCAAGGAAGGTGGCGCAATGGGAAAAAGAAACCCACAACTGAAGTTTAATTATAGCGAAGTTAATAAATCAAAACATTAAACTTAACCATCTTACTAATTAAAGTCCCTTTAAGTTTACCACCACGAAATAACGTCTATGATGACATGCCATCAGTGATGACTGATGTCCAAATAAATTAAGTCATAGTCCAATTTCATCTTAGTTTCCCATCAAAAACAATCTAGGAATATTATTTGGATCAAAAAGATGACACCGCTTCTGTTACATAATTTAGAGTACTGCTCATTAAATACTTTTACAAGACACGGGGCGGGGCGAGAAGGAAATTTCGTGACGGCGCAGGCGCAAAGGTGTCGGGCTTCATTTTGAATTACGTTGAGTTGTGCGCCGTCGTCGTTCCTTGGGCCGCAATCCTTGTCTTGGTCTTGGTAACCGTGGCGTTGTGGATACGAGTAGAGAATGGTGAAAGATGATTGGCTGAGTAAAAGAGGGGTTTCACTTTACGGTGACATTTGAAGTGTGTTTTAGGCCAGTTCGGAAGCAGTCTTTGGCTTGATAAACGAACAAGTCGTTTTTGAATAATGGTTTCCTCCAATTAAATAATGTCTGATTTGAAAATAACGGTTAGTTAACTTAACATGTTGGTTAACTAATTACTGACCTTAGTTAATATGAGCAAGAATTAGCAAAAAAAAAAAACGTTTTGAGTCTCATCCTGCCCCTGGTTGTATCGTATACTTCAAAATTTAAGAGATCTGTGGTAACTCACTCTCTTATCACCGAAAAAATTTTAGTTTTTGGTAAGAATTAAAAAAAGTCGATTCAATTTGAAAAGTTAAAAAAAAAGTAATTCAATTTGAAATTTTTGAGAAAAATCGATTCAATTTGAAAATTTTGAGAAAAATCGATTCAATTTGAAAATTTTGAGAAAAATCAATTCAATTTGAATTAAAAAAAATCGATTCAATTAGAAATTCTCGAAATATAAATAATAAATATTTGTTTCAAATTGCAAATTTCCAACGTTCGAGGAATACGATTTTGGGCGGAGAGGTCTGGTAGAGTTTAAAAAAAATTGTTGTTCAAACAGCGTTTTTTTTAAACAACTAAAAATTAAAGATGGAGCGAGCAGTCCCTTCGTTAACAAATCTTTTTTCTTTAGGTTTGGAAAATTAAGCTAAAAGTAAGTAAAAATGGACTAAAACGTTTTTTTGTTCTAACGTCTACACAAGATTTTTGGAGTTTTGAATTATGAGCGCGTAATTAAGTAATTAAGTTAAAAGTAATTAGCTAATAGTTGTAATTATAAATAATTGTTAATTAGTGCAGAGGAGGTATTTTGAAATTAAGTAACAAACTATGTATAACCTTACGTTCTAAAATTGACTAAAACTGGAGCTAAAACAGTTTTGATAATAAAAACATTTTGGTATTTTTTTTGGACTTTCTAATCGAGTGTGTTAGCCACGGTAAAGTCATCATTATCACAAAATTATGTTTTCGCCGGCGCAGGACTCCGCAAGTAGCGGCTGCGCAGGGCTCTAATTTCCTCCACACCACCACACTCACCCTTAACCTTTAGTTTAGCACATAAAACTTAACAGTTAGGTCTTACATGGTTCAAAATTAATTAATTCTTAATTAACCTTAATTAATTATGGTTAATTAACTTATGAGTTAATAACAAACGGTTAACGAAATGAAGTCGGAACGAAAAGTCCGAGGAGTTGAGATTTGCTTTGACGCGTAAACGTAATACATTTTTGGAGAAAGCCGTTGGCCCGAAAACCGTTCGAAACTAGTCGGAACAGTCGTTCTCGGAGGCGTAGTCGAGTTCGGCACGGATCGGAACCGACTCCTTGATATCGCGGTGGTGACCACCGTGCTCGCCGCCGCGGTGACCGTTGCTCTCCTCACCGTCGATCTCCTTCCCTTTGCATTTGACCTTGTGGAGGGGTTCACAAGCCTTCTTGACGAACTTTTCGTAATTTAACGGATTTTGAACGACGCAGACGCCGTTGATGAGCACTTCGTCGTCGTCACTGTCGTCGTGCCAGGAAGGATTGAGCCACTGTGGAGCCACGGGTTTGCGACGGGAGGAGCCGGAAGTACCACCGCAAAATTTGACTATAAAAAAAAACGCTTATTTTTTCGATTTTTTAAGGCTAAATATCTGTATGCATTCCAATCAATTTTATGGTTCACTTTTTTCTAGTGCTTGAACGGGCATTTCTGATTGGTTGCCGTGATTTTTTTTATATGTACAAGCTACCATGTGGTCATTTGCTAATTTTACAATTTAAAATAGTTTTATTGTTTCATATTAACCATCCTCTGATTCTTACTCGGGGAACGGAAAATTTAGATGGGGAAATGATTTCAAATTTTTTAAAATCAGCAGATGGTATTTCTAATTTTTTTAATATTTATTTTAAATCTTGTTTTAAATTTTTTAGAACAGCTTACTTGGTCTCGGTGCTCCACAGGCTAAATTTAACCCTATTTTCCGAATGGACTTTCGTTTTCGACTCAGGTCTTTGCTCCCGGTGGAAGTGGCCGAGTCTCCGCCGTCGGAGCTTCCCTGTTTTAAAATTTTAAAAGTTTTTAAAATAAAAATAAAACGTGTTCTAAAAAAGCTTGTTTTAAAAATCGTACATCCTCCTCGTGCCCTTCGTCAAAGTCCTCGTCCTCCGAGTCTGAAGGGATCCTTGAAGGGTTGTTGCTGACAGTGAGGTCGAGGCCTTCGTCCGACAAAGTCTTGTGTTGCGTCCCGAATAATGGGAGGGAATTGTACTTGTGCATGTCAATGAGTCGTTGGTGAAGGAGGAGGCGGAACTGGATGGGGTCAAAGGGCTGCTGTGACGAGAGGGCAGACTCTGCAATTTGAAAAAGGCGCTTTAAGGTTGACCTTTTGACCTTTAGGCTAAAGGTCAAGTGGGGGTTACCTTGGAGGGCTGGATTGGAAGTCTGTTGTTTTAAGCGCATGCGATGATTGTGGAACCAATTGGTGATTGTTCTGGAAGAGAGGCCCAGTTCCCGTCCCAGGAACTCAATCGCTGAAACGTTGGGGTACGAGTCCAGCGAAAATGCCAACTTCAGCGCCTCCTTCTGCTCATCCGTAAATAATACCTAGAAATTTTTATCAAAATTTTAAGGAATTTCTGAAAAGAAAAATCTAAATTTTGAGTTTTTGTTTCCATTTTTCCTTTAATTTTTCCAAATTCTTGTAGGATAACTAAAACTGAGAGAGCGGAATCGCTGCGAAATTTTATTTTCAAAATGTTTATTTTTAAGCGATTTTGTTTTAGGATGTAATTTGGGAATAAGGGTACACGGTCTGGCGGCATGGGAGGGACGAGGGGTCAAACCTTTTCTAAAGGGTCAAGGGTCAATTCTTGGAAAAGGGTCTCAAGGGTCAACTTTTTAAAAGGGGCAAGGGTCAACCCTTAGAAAAGGGTCAAGGGTCCCTTACCCGTTGTTTTTTGCTCGGTGGAACAGTATTTCCGCTTCCGGGACTGTAAGACTCGTTGGGCGAGTCATTGGAAGCGTCAGACGAGCCCTGATTTCCGGAAGCGTACGAGTCGAGGAGGTTGCCGCCAGGGGTCAGCCCGCGCTTTCGCTTGTTCGCTTCCCGCCGCTCGTTTTTCAAATGCTGGAGGCGCTCGATGTTGAGCGGGTCGGCGAGCCAGAGTTGCATTCGAATGAAGGGCTCCCGACCCTTGATGGACAGCATGTGCCAGGGCTTGGGTTTTGATAAAAGCTCGCTCACGGACCCTTGTGATAGTCCCAGCACCACTTCTCCAAAGATCTAGTAGAGAAAAGTTTTAAAACATGACCTTTGATCTCTAACCCCAAATAGGGTCAAAAGGGGTCATTGAACCTTTCAATTTACCTTTTGCCCAATGTTGTTTGCCAGTAACGCTTCCTTGATTTTGGTAGTGATGAGTTGAGTATCCAGGTCCTGCGTCAGCGCAGCCATTTCGTATACGGAGGGCTGCTGCGGAAGGCAGCCGTGATTGGAGGAGCGGAGGTTCAAAACGGGGCTGGAAGCGTTCCGGCCCTGAGAAATGGGCGACTTTTTCAAAACTTCGTGCGCAATGGGAAGCGGCGACATCAGCATCGGCTGGAGCGGCAGCGGCGACGTTTCCAACGGTTTTGGTACTTCGGCAGGTTTCTGCGGCGGCGGTTTCGGAGTTGGTGCGTTCGGGGCTTAACAAGAAAAAAACGTAAGCGATTTTCGTAATTTGAGTTTAAAGAGAATCCTCTCTCAAAAATCAAATCATCAAAATCAAAAATAAAAATGTTTTAGAAAATCAAAAATAAAAATGTTTTAGAAAATCAAACGTAAAAAATCGTTTTTTTTTAATAAAACATCTTCTTTTTAAAATTTTGTTTTAGAAAAAGGTACAATCCCTTGATTGAGAGTGGACTAACATGGATTTCCTGAATATCCACCTGTTCTCATAAGTTTCTCTGGTGCAATTTTGTACTGGGACGCCACGAGCTTGTGCACAGCATTTTCGTCTTCCAGAAACATTTTCATACGGATGAAGGGCTCCCGACCCTTTTGGGTCAACATGTGCCAGGGCTTGGGCCTTGCTAAGAGATCACTCACTGACCCTTGGGATAAGCCAAGGACAGACTCGCCAAACAGTCGCTGAGAAATTGAGTACTGACTCAGCTGCTCCTTGACCTGTTTTCAAAAAAAAAATTTCAAAAAAATTAGAATTTTTCGAAAATTTTGAAAATTTTATCCTATTACCAAAATGTGTTCTTAAGCCAGGCGCACACCCTCGGGAAAGATTTTGCGCGCACCCTTAGGACATAATTCTCATAAAGCCTCGCGCACACCCTTTGGAAAAATCGCACGATTTTTGTTAATTTCATCAAAACATAAATAAATTTGAAAAGGGGCGTATTGATTTCTTAGAACAACTTTTCCGTAGCCGCGGTCTAATTGGCTTTGTTACAAGGAAAAGTTCGTGGGAAGCCTTTTTTGTTACAGGAAAATGGCGCGCCAAAGTTTGAATTTATTTGAAAGGGGCGGTGTTTAGTGATTAGTGATTTGGGAGTGAGAAGCTCACCTTCCTTACAATGTCTTCTGTATTGAGGTTGTTGTATTGGTCAAATTGTTGCTGCGTAATTGGTGGGAGCACGGCTTTAAGTGGGCGTTGATTTGGCGATGACACGGTGGGAGCTGAGGGCTGAACAAAAAAGTTTTCAAAGGTCAACTTTCAATGCCATCGTTGACTTTTATGTTGCACGTTGCAACATATGTTTCCGCTAACATTTGTTGCTTACCTGAGATATTAGTGAATTGGTAATTGATGCCATGCGCTGAAGCGGCGAGGCGTTCGACGAGTCGTCTCCGCCAGGATGCAGAATGGAGTCTAAAGGGGAGGGCGCACCGGAACCGCCGCTCTGCTCACCGCCGCCGCCTTTGGGCCGAACGAGCGAAAACGCGCTGGGAACGGGTCGAACGGCCGAGTCGGTCGTCGCCTCATCGCTTTCGACCTGAACGAAAAAAAAATTGACATTGGAGGAATTAGTGGTAAAACCATGTTTCAAAATGTGGTCTAAAAAGTTGTGCGCGGCCATTTTACGATTTTTGGGACAATGATAAACCTTTACAAATCCGAATTGAATGGCTAATTATCATAATAATGTGAGGAAACATATCAATAAAGTAGGCAGAGCCCATTAGAACTAAACGATAATAGCCTCCAAAAGTCGAGAGCAGTTAAGGAACTGGTATCTCTTGAGGCCAGAATCGATAAGGCGGAATTGAGGATAACCTCATGAGTACAACTCATCGTCAGTTAAACCTGTACAATTTGACAACATGACAAGTTGACAAATTGTCAACTAAAAAGTAATCCAATAAAATCCGTAGTGACGCCGTTTGTCAATAACTGTCCACACATAACATTTGAAATATTAAAAAAAAGTATTAAAAAAATGCGAAGAACCAAATATTTTTGAACTTACTGCTCAAAATTTAATTAAAATTTATTATTGAAGTAAAAATAAATAATTTAATTTAAATTTTAGTGAGTCAAGCAAAACAAGCCATGTTGGTTTGGCATGCATATTTTTCAGAAAATTTTAATCACATTGTCATTGCCATTGCTAGCATGGCTTGTTTGGTTTTCTGTGTTAAAGCACTTGCGCAATTGCAAAGTATTTCATACAAAATTTATTATTAAAAATATTTTTATTACAATTATTTTCAGTACAAAAGACTGGGATTTAAGAGCGAGTAGGGCCACCACTTCACAGTCCAAAACTGTTTGCCGAAAGCAGCTTTTTATTACCCTTAAATTTTTTTTTTATTGTAGTTCATATATTGTTTCATGACAAAGTCAGAATTTAATTACTTTTGTTCAGATTGAGTGGCTTTTTTTGCAAGGTTTTCTCTGTATGTCGTATCGATAGGGATTGATTTTGGCACGATTTGGGAGGACTGGGTAATTGGCCCTCAGAAAAGAGGATATCCTCAAACGGATCACACTGTCTCTGGTAATCGTTAAATATGGTAGAGGGAATGGCCAGCCCATGACAACTTCTAGCACCACTACCTTAATTGTTTATGAGTTACGGCCAATGCAGTGACAGTGAGTCTATGGACTTTAGAGTCCTGCACTCCCAATGGCCGCGCACTGTATCCTGATGTGATTTAGGGATATTGCTTCTTTTGGGAAATTGCCAAAGCTGATTTTGGGAATTGAAATTAACGTCAAATTCAATCGCTGACACAAAATCATCTTTTTTTTCAAAGTTATTAGGCGTGTCAAGTGTAAGATGTAAAAAACGACCGTAATCCCTGGGGAATTTAGCCATTACCACCTTTAACAACTCTTCGTTTTTTTTTTCTTACATTTCAATTGATCACAACAAGTCAACTTAGAATTCAAGTAAATTAGTATTCAATCAACATCCGCATTTATGGCCACTTTTCATTCATTGTCAACTAATTGCCCAACTTTTACTGCTTTGACAGAGCGGGCGGTCGGGATTGGTCAAATTTAAAATTGGCGGGAATTTTGAACTCAATTTACCTGTTCGGCATTCCATTTGAGGTTAAATTGAAATAAAAGCGATTTTGAACTCAATTCACATGTTACGCCATTCTCTTTGAAATCAAATTGAAGCGATTTTCAACCCAAACTTTTGTTGTTATTTCAACTTCAACCTCAAAATTGAAGCGATTTTCACCCCAATTTACGTTTTGTGTCATTTTTCGTTAAGCGATTTTGAGCGAAACAATTTACCTGTTCGTCATTCTCGTTGAGGTCAGGTGAGGGTCGTTTGGGCAGAGAGAGGTCCTGGGCGCTGCCAATGCCATTGACGGTGGGTGGTCCACCGCTGGGCTGGAACACGACAGGCCGGAAGTGCGGACTGGAAGAGGCTGCAGCGATTTTGGAGAAGCCTCGGTGATAGGCGTCCAAAATCATTCGGATCTCTTCTGACTCGAGTAGCGACCCGCCAAAGAGATGTGGAAACAACATACTGCAAAAGGTGTTTCAAAAAATGTTTTAGAAAACCAAAACGTTTTTTTAAACGAAGTGTTTTTTAAAAAAATTCCGAACTTTTTTTTAACTGGGGTTCAAACTCTGTTACATTTTGAAAAAATCGCGCAACAAAAAACCGTGGCTCACCTTTGGAAGGCGTCGGTGGGCAAGCGCGGTTCTGCCTCTGAGACACCGTGCGACAGAATGTGCTTGGCGAGTTGTTCCTGATAGATGCGGGCAAGTTGCTCCTGGGAAATGTCGTCGTTCTCGTACTTGCGCAGTCGCCGGTCGCGACTGGACGAGCTTGATGGCGACGGCGGCCCTTGACCGTTGTTATTTGAGCCGTTGTTGTTGCTCGAAGGTGATTTGTCGTCACTTGTACCCGCGTTGTCCTCGCAAACTGACTCGTAGCTCATGCCCACGCCGAACTGATTTCGCTGGAGCACGTGATTGGCTTCGGAGAGGATATGGGCGATGCGGTCCTCGGCTCCGGACTCCTGGAACGACGGCAAGCTCCCCGCTGGACCCTCCTTACCTGAAATAATTAAAAATTAGTTAATTAGCATTAACTAATTAAAGTTAACTAATTATACAGTCGCATTTGCCCAAATCGCTAATTCGGTGTGCGCGGGGCTTAAAACAATTTCTGACGAGTCCATGAGCGCTTCGGAATGACCAGAAATGAAATCGATAGTGAAAATAATACAAAAAAAAATTTATTTCAAATTTTAAAGTTTGGGTTTGAGATTTAAAATTTGGTTTGGATGTATATGGCGAATGTACCTAATTAAAATCATCTTGTCCTAGGACGGTGATGTTTGGTTTTTTATTTCTTAAATAAATTTGGCTTAGTTTTTCATGTTTGATTTCTACATAATTTAATAAGATAATTAGTTTTAATTGTACTTTAATTTAAATTGAACTTTAATTCTATTTCAATTAAATTTTAATTTTGGATTTCGTTCTGCCCAGGATACAGACGCTGCGCGGCGACTGCCTAGCCCTGGTCCTTTCCAATGGAATTAATTTCCGCTCTGACCCTCTCCCTTGTTCTAATGACTTTTAGACACCGTTCGGAAATCGTTTTCAATGGGGAGAGGATGGGGAAGCATTAATTGGAAGACAAAAGAGTCGAGTATGCACCGCCGCGGCGCAGTCATCGAAATCCAACAATTGATAAATGCGTTATAATGGAAAATCAGATGAAAAAGCTGACAGGATTGAGTGGGGTGGTTGTAATTTTTGAAACGTTATTAAGAGAGGACAGGATTTCCGCTCCCAAAGTTCTTGAACGTCTATCAAGATGTATCGCCAGATAGTTCAGTCCCAATGAATCGCTGATTTACACCCAAAAGAGAGTCATGCCCCGCAGGAAAGGGCAAAGTAGAGTCATGCACCCTCTCAATAGCTTCCTGTCTTCACTCCTTATGGCCAGAATAATAATTAACTTTAATCGTCTCCCTTAAGGAGCTCCTACGCTTGGACAGGCAGAGACAATGGTCGGCCACGTCACCCTCTCCACTGCGACTGGGGGTCATAAAAAAAAAAATCGAGGTCTGCGCCAAAAATTATGCGTACATTTTCAAAAAAAAATGGAAATCTGTTCAAAATTCTCCTCAATTTCTAAACTCTTCTTTACAGAAGTCCGTATCCTAATCAGCATTCGTATTCAGTAAAAAAAACAGTTTTTTTTGTCAAAAATTTGAAAATGTAGTTTTTTTTTGTCAAAAATTTGAAAATGTAGATTTTTTTTTGTGAAAAACGTAAAAATGTGTGCTTTGTCAAAAATGTAAAGCGTGAAAGTAAAACTTTGGAAAAATTTCTTGAACCGAATCAGACGCTCTTGCCGTTGCGGTGTGCACGGGGCTTAAGGCAAGGTTATGAACTATTATTTTAGCAAAAAAGTAATTTTACGGAACATTTCGTTTACAAAGTTCCTCTTTAGAATAACAAAATTAGTTTACTTCAGCCACTTTCCAATTTATTGGTTCGATGGCTCCTGCGCAGGCGCATAACTCTAAGGTTTTTACGTTCCTTCCTATATGATGTAAAGGGCATTTGCATGATGAATTCCTGGGTTTACCCCCTCCATGTAATATTTTTTCGAGATCTTTTAATTTTTATGTTGCTAGTCATTAGAGCAGAGACGGAATGACTGTCATAGGGAGATTATTATTGACAAAGTAATGGCTTCATGCAGCACCCTTAACCATCCCCGCAACAGTAATGGTCAGCCCCTAAGCCTCAAACCCTTCAAAATAAAGGGGTTGTTCATTTGAAAAATCAAAAACGTTTTGGAAAGGCCGTTGTGTTAGTCGTTAAGCGTGGTCATAACCATGAAGTTTATGTGCATAGGCTCTGTTCAATTTTAACTACCCCCGAGATTAACATTAACGTTTTTGAGGGGGTGGGTCCGAAATGCTGAGGCGAGACAACCTCAAAAAATAACCCTCAAAATTACATAAGGATTAAAATCAAGGAGCACTTTTAATAAATAAGCATTATCTATACTTAAAAATGGTACCCTGTGGTCATTTACTAAGTTATAATTTTTGGAAATTCTCTTTCCCTGATTCCACTTCGAAGGGTTTCGGATAGAAGCCCGTTATAGAAGGATAAAACTTAGAAGAGGGAAACTTTGAACATGTTTTTAAGTTTTTTTTTCAGCTATCAGATGACCACACGGTAATTGGGACTGTTGTCTGATCTGCTCGAAATGTGTCCCCACCGTGAATTTCCGACCCTGGGCCCTTCAGAGTCATAAAAGGAGGCACATCCGGCCTCTGATCTGATTCCAAAGCGAGATTCGATCACAATCTGACTCTCTTTCAATTAGACGAAACAATTCCCAGGGCGGGTGAAATTTAGGGCTAGGAAATACAGAGCATTTTTTGTCATTAAATTCCTTGTTTTTGTGTTCGTGGATACTAAAAATAAATTAAGTTGATAACTTCATCCAGAGAACTTCATCTGATCTTGTAATCTTGAGCTTTAAATTAAGCAATATTGATTTAAAGAATAGCACAGGAGTTAGTTGTCTCAAATACTGCGAAAGGCTCTGTATCTTCAAGAAAGATTTCCAAATTCATCAAAAGTTATTAGCTCCCTCGATTATTATGAAATGCTCTGTATTTTTAGAAATATCAATTGAATTATCAATTTCTATAGTTAGTGAAACGGAAGCAGTTGACTGAAATGATAGGAATGACGAATCAAATTAAATAACGATTTTTGTGAAAGACAAAAGGGTGTTGAGCTACCTCGAATAATATGAAAGGCTCTGTATTTTTTTTTCCAAATGCTTTCCAGGGAAACATTTCAGAAAGAAGTGATACTTTCTGGGTTTTTAGTAAAGTTTTGTCTATCAAGGATAATATGAAATGCACTGAATTTTTTGATAAATGTAGATTTCAGTAGCTAGCCGGAGGAATTTCGAATCATAAGGTTCTTATTTTCGATAAGTTGAATTTAGTAAAAAAAAAATTCTCGACTACAACCATTATTCTGAAAGGCTATGTATTTTCAATAAGTTTGCCAATAAGTCGGGATTTAGTACAAGATTGTCGGCTAGCACGACCAATAATGAAAGGCTCTGTATTTTCAATAATCATCAATTTCCAGATTTAGCAAAATTGTCGGCTGCCGCAAATAATGTGAAAGGCTCTGTATTTTGGCAATTGAAATAAATCGTGAGGTCGTGCTTTGATTAGGGTGTGGAGGGAGGCTGCCAGGAATTGAGCGGCTGAGATATGGGCTTTTATGATCTGAAATTAGAAAATTATGGGCAGCGGTTATGTCCTCATTTCGTCCGTCTGTCTCTTTGATTGATTGTTGCCAAGGACAGATTTAGATTTGGATGGGCAGAGGAGGAGGGATGGTCCATGTGGACATGGGCCAGTGGAGCCATGGGTCAGAGATGTCAATCGACGAGGGTCAATTATTTATTGAGTCCATCCAGCATCCAGCATATCCAGTATCCAGCACCAACTTCCAATTGCTTTGGAATTGAGAGGGCTGGGAGAGGGATGAGGGGTGGGTTGAAGGCCAAAGGAGGCTCAACTGATCCAATATGCTCTTTTCAACGCGACTCAATTTGAAAATGGACCAATCGAAGATTAGGAAATCCTATATTTCATCTTGCCCAACTCTCCTTTGCCTTCTATAAGTGCTTATGACAGCATAAAAAAAACACTTTAAATAAACACAAACGACCCCTTTGTCCCTCTGTCCTCCAATTCACATAGCATTGCATATTGCCAGCAATCTCACAAAAGCCTGCTCAAAACGTCTACTCGGCCAAAATTTGTAGGACTAATTAAAATTTTCCAAATTAGACATCATGCGGGTGAAGTAACTATTTTCGTTTTTCATTACAAAACTAATACAAAGTTTTTCTTTTCCCGACAAACGGCTAAAAAAAATGGTTTTTTGGCAAAACATTGAGAAATATGGGACAGAGTGCCAATAAAATTATGAAAGCTTTTTTTTCTTCTTAAATTTTTTTTTCTTTATAAAATAATGCCTTTTTTCAGTTAAGATTTTGATTTGAAAGTAAATTGGAGTTAATGTGAATTAAAACGACCCAAGATTGACCTCTAGACGCTGCAAAAAGAGTGATCTTTGTACAGTCGTCCAGCTGCTAAAATCGCTTTACTGTTCAATTTGAAATGGAGCTCACAACGTGCGTCGCCTATAAATCGGAATGATCGAATCTAGGAGACTGCTATAAATAACCAAAAATACAAAGATTGCGTCTGCAGATCAAAGTCGTAGATTTCTCTCTGTTCTTCGATTCCCAAATCTATAAATACTTTGCGATCAAGTACCATCGAAGATATAGCTCACTAAAGCCCTGCTCTCACATCTGGAGAGAATCAAGAGCCTTTCAAAAGAGCCTTATTGAAATTGAAACATGGAAATGGAGAGCAAAGTGTAATTGTCAAGTGCCGACGGTATTTGGTCCTTCTAATAGAAACTTAGCCTCTTTTTAATACGACGACAACGTTCTCCTATTCAAAATTTTCCTTTGGAGAAGTACTTTATGAAAGTGTCATGTCCGTCTGTCCGTCACAAATCCCTTTCTGCTTTCTCCTTCAAATACGTTTTTTTTTTGGAAAATACTTTAAGTGTTCTGTCCATCTATCTGCTATCTATCTGTTGTCTATCTGTTCTATCTGCTCCATGCAATATACCATGCGCCTTTTTTTAAACTTTTTTTTTATACCCGATTTCAATCTCTGTTCACTGCGACGGAGCTTCACAATGACCTTGACAATAACTAATAAGCAATTAAGAACGGTCTTATGTAATGGCGTAATTATTTTGGAAATTTTTTGTTATGACATTGTTATTTTTAGATTTTTAAAACAAAAAATATAAAGAAGAATCTGATTTTTTAGAACAAGAGTTTGCAAACAAATTTGCCAATTATTCATCCGCTACTTCTCTACCCCCGTTTTTGTCTCCACTGGATGCTCTCCCTCTTCTTAATTGGCATAGCATCCTTTTGCTCTCTCAATGGATGCCATTTCAATCTAGATCAGAACAGCTTATAAGAAATCGCATATATAAAAACCAAATGTTCTCAAATACACAACTTATGTTCAAATAGACTGTTCAAATAGACTTGGAGACTTAAATTACACTTTTTAAAAAAACGCGAAAGCGCTCTACCTCTCCCGAATCCCATCCCAGCGGCACTTACATGTGTCAATCGACTGTAAATTTTGGCTTCTGTCTCCACTAATTTGTTCCTAACCAAAAATATCACTCGGCGAAGGCTCTTATTCCATTCAGCGGAACTACCAATCACGTCTCTTGGAATCCCACCAGCTCATCAAAATAATATGAAAGGCTCTGTACAAATTGAAAGAAAAAAAAGCCGCCAAGAATTTCCTTCTAGACGCTGCTCCTTCATTTAGAAAAGATGGCTATATTGATCGCTGAAAATGCTGTTTGAAATTGGCAGATTCTAAATTCTAGAATTAAAAAAAAAAGAGTTTTAGAAAAAAGACAAGAAGTGCCATTCTCCTCCGCCTTTCGACCAAATGTGTCATCGACGGATTTCCTGTTCTAAATTCTTCTTTTCTAAAAAGCTCTCTTTCTAAAAAAGAGATCTCATAGATTTCTTAGATTTGATACGCTGAAATCGGCTGGCCTGGAATTTCAGCCTCTCGACATATGTCATTTGATGACATCCTCTCATGCGTGGTAAAGAAAAAAATGACAAACATTGGCCAACTCCTCGATTATCAATTTTGAGACATCATCTGCTAACCTTCTGCGCATCAGGGAGTCATCACTTCGCTTTGAAAAAGTGATGTAAAAAAAAGTGATGTAATGATGTCAAGTCCTGGTCGCTGGCAAAGTGTTGTTCTAATTAAAAAAGGAGCCGATTTTCAATTGAACTAGAAAAAAAATTCCCCCGCCCCTCCCCAGCACTCGGTTATAATAATTCCCCTTCCCATGAATCATGCACTTTTCAAGTCATCGTTTCCGTCAGTTCACTCCACAGAAGTCGGCTTAATTGCCGAGGAAGAAAATGATTTTGATTTTTCTCATTGGAGAACGGCGCACAACTCGCCTGCCGACTGACTTCCCTTAATTACGATTTATGGATGGTTTGAAGGTGTTTATGCAAAAATAAAATTGGAGGGAGTGTTACAAAAACAATGTTAATTCAAAATCAAAAGCTTTGGCCTGACCTTCGACTTCGCCTTAAAATTGCCTTTACTATTATAACTTCCTGTCCTTAAATGGGAATGCGCGGCGGATTTTTTTAGCAATTTTAATTTTCGCCAACAATTAGTCATGCGCCACTCGTCATACTTAACAAATTGTTATTTTGCTCTCAAAATTATTATTTTGTTCTCAAACTCATCGTAATATCGCAACGCCTTTATTATCAAAATTCAACTAAAGCCCGGTCCGCACAGCACAGTTTGCAAAACATCGCAAAAATTTGGCAAACACATTTTACATCAATATCAACAGGCTCATGCATCACTTACTGAAAATTTTGCAAAGGCTTTTAGCAGGGTTTCACTGTTATCAGAAACTAAAAACTATAAAAAAAAAAAATTTTTAAAGGTGTTTTAAGTGTTTTACTCGTATATGAAAAAGGCTGAACTAAAGCCCGGTCCGCACTTTGCAAAACATCGCGAATTGCTAGCAAACTTATATCAATATCACTTTGCTAGTATTTTTTTTTATAGCTTTTAGCAGGGTTTCACTGTTATTGCAATGCAAACAGGGTGATAATTTTGAGCTGTTTTGAGTGTGTGGTATTCAAAGTTACAGTTGAAGAGAAAGTTTTCTTAAAATACGCACTGCATATGGCTGCTGCTTAAAAGTGCAGTCTGTAACCCTATGATTTAGAATGCAACAAATCGAATTATTTGCTGACCAGTATGCAAGGCACGCAAGCTGCTAAAAATGATCCATTACACTTAAGCCCTTTAGTTTTTACGTTTAAGGGCCTCGCGTAAAGGATCGAAACGTTTTTTGGGCGCGTTAATCACAGGCATGGCTCAAGGAATTGACGTCTCCCCCTCTTTTCCACTCAAAAGTAAACAGTGAGAGCGCAAGGTTTTGAATGGCTCTTGGGAAATAATCGTTTATAATGAATAATAATATCTGCATGTGGAGAAGAACTCTTTTTTCTTTCTTGAGTTTTCATTACTTCTCGAAAAAGAATAGTGCGCCGCGCCGTGTGTCTTAATGGCACTTTTCTTTTCATTTCTTCTTTTTATGCCTTCACGGGAAGATGCTGGATGGATCGTTTTCCAGTGTGGAACTCAACGGCTGGCAGGCGGGAGAGGGGAGCAGGACTCTAAATCCCATCGACTTAATTTTGAGTAATTCCGCCACCAATACAAAGCCAAAGTCCCCCTTCGCCCTTCATTCACTCTCAATAACGTCCTTAACAAAGGCTCCACCACTAAATCTAAGGGGAGATTCTACAGTTCAAGATTTCGCAGCGTCTTTATAATAAAAAGCTATCGCTGAAAATCGCTCGAGAAACAGCGAATTGTGCTTTGAATTCTATAAATTTCAAATCCAAGAAAACCGTAGAGCATCAATTCGCTTCGCATAGTAAACGACTACAGGGGACTCAAAAATTTGCATGTACTGCCGCATAGGTCATCTACTAGCGGTGAGAATTCGAATTTTCATCATCTGCCTATCCGTATGTGCTCGGAAATGAAAGAGGAGTGAGGAAAAATACGAAAATTCTTTAAGTTAGCAGATGACCATACGGTCAGTTGGTGATTATCTTTAAGAGCTCTCTTCAGGTACCATATCAAGATATGATTACTTAATGATAATTGCAGGTGTGTGGGGATTTGAGAATGTGTAACAGTAGATTTTCTAAAATCCAAATTTTCTGTTTTTTCATGGGACGAACAGTGGATTCAATTGATTTGAATTTGAAATTTTGCAATTTGCATCTCCTCTATTTCATGAATCAGGACCATGCATATGAATCCATACAAAATCCTTGTGTTGACACTTTCGTTCTAAATTTTTTTAATATTTGCACAAAAACTTAAAATTATTTGTTCTAAAAATTTAGAATTTTCAAAATTAGAACAATCAGCCTTGAGCTTGAGTGGAGATCTGTTCGGAGGGTGTTTATTTTGAGGGGAGAGAAAGTGGAGTATCGAGTGACAACGCTTTCTCCGTTCCGCTCTCCAAAGGACTTTCACCCCATTTTAAAAGAAGCGCCTTTGTTCAAACGGCGGGAGGGTTTTTTAAAAAAGGGGAAATTTGAATTTTTGAAAGTATAATAAATTAAAAAAGCTCCCTGGCGTGCTTGGGGAATCGAAGGGTGATTAGAGGGGGTTTGAAGATTAGAAATGTAGATTGATCCGAGGGAAATGGAGGCGTAATAAATAAAAACTCCACTTTTATCATCTTCCATTCCCTTTGACGTAATTTCCGTTTGGGATTAGAAGGACCATAAATTCTTGCTCCAAGGGCCCACTCAAGTGTCCTCCACGACCCCCCTCGCCTCCTCCAAGTACCCTCCCCCATTAGCTCTCGTGGGGGGACTTGAGGGCAACGTGTGAGGGACAAGAAAAGATATCATTTCCAATTCATAATTATTGAGAGAGCTCTTCCCATGAACTCAACCTTCAGAAAAAAGAGGCACTTGAAGCTTTCCAGAGACATTTTTTACAAATTCTTCAATTTGAATCATCCCTCCCTCACTCACACATGAGAAGATGAAAAACATGCAAAGGATTTTGAAATGACGTTTTTTGAAAGCACTAGACAACTGCACGCTAAGATAATTACTTGAAAAACAAAATTGTTTCGCAGTTTGTAAAATCACGGTTTGGAAAACGTATTTTGCGCGTTTGAGAACATTGTTTGGGAAATATACAGAGACTTTCATAACGAATGATTCTCCCGGAACACTAATTTTTACAATATCAAAAGCATGCTTGATTGTCAATACACACAACATTGGACAATATACAAAGACTTTCATATTAACCTAAATTTTAGGATATTGTAAACCTAAATTGCATTCAACGGTACTACTCTACCCAACGTCTGACTTTTTTCGCAATATCTCAGCTTTCACAGTCGGTGCACTTTGTGTGTAAACAATAGTAAACGATAATGTTTACTATCGAAATATACAGAGCATTTTTTAAGCATTGAGGCCTGGACATAATGACCAAGTCAATCAAGCACTGGAATCAAGCGGCTCCACATCAGGTTATTAAACCATTGGAAACAAATAATTGAAAAGCAGAAAATCCCACGCTCAAGCGTCTCTCTCCCTGATGAGCTTCATCAGTCATTCGACGACTTTTTTTTCCAGCGTCTCTTTTTCTTCCAGGTTGTCCAGACCTCTCCAGCGCTTTCATTAATGTATTTTTGATGAGGTATAAAAGACAAAATGCTCTTCTCCAGCGCACTCGATTACTTTGCTAGAGGAGCCCTTACCAAGGGCCCCCTCTCTGTCGGTTCTCAATGCGATGATCGGTCACGGACAAAAGAATTTAAGGATCCGTCTGCACGCATTGTTTCACTTTATTGTACTTCTGGAACCTAGGATCTTTTACGACGTCTCGAAGATGATGGACAGAGGATGAGACGCAAAGACAAAAAAAAAAGTTTTACGGCTCTAAATTAGTGTCCTTTTATACCGATTTCCGAAGAACTTCACTTTTTGTGGGGCGAGAGAGGGGCATTAGGCCCTTCGGAAAAGGTAAGGGATCTTTTAAGGGCCCCTTGAGGATCAATTATCGAAACGAAATTTTTCAAATATTTAAAAGCCCTCCCGCCCAAAACCACTACAGTCAGCTATCAATTTAACTCTCTTTCAGTTACACCAGTTTGAAGAAAAAAAGTACATGTTAAGCTTCCCGACGTTCAAATTTTGAAAAAGCAGTGTTGTGATTGGTCAATAATTATTTTGTAATGGACCAATGAGCGAATTGTTTGATTTTTTAAATCCTTTTTGTTTGAGGAATGCTCAAAAATGTATGATGAACATTTTGCACGTACGAAAAAAGTTTTCTTTTTGCGAAAACCGTGCAATTTAAACTTTCAAGTCAAACATGACCGTCTTAGCATACGATGATTCTTAAGGGGCGTCTACTTCTAAACCGAATTGACAAAACTGTGATTTTGATAGTTAAAATTTTGAAAAATCCAAATTTTGAAAATATAAAAAAAATCAAAATTTTGATTTTTTTTTTTGAAATTTAGAAAACAGTTCTTTACCTTTCTTTGGAATGAGTGACTTGAGGAGGAGGACTGACGCTTCGTCGGCGGACCAAGCGTGCATTTTTCGATACGAATCGCGCCCTTTTTCGGTGAGCTTGTCCCACGGTTTTGGTTTTGAGAGAAGCTCGCTCACGGTGCCCTGGGAGAGGCCGAGGACGTATTTGGCAAAGAGGCGCTGCCCAATGTTGTGGATGGACAGGAGCTCACGGACCCTTCGAGCGATCTGCAGCGTGTCCAGACACTGCGAACCGAACTTGTCCATGTTGTAGCGCAGCATTTCCTGGAGGCGAGCCTCCATCGGGTCGCTCTTGGGGATGAGCGAGTCCTCGAAGCGGAAGGGAAGGCGGTCGGAGGAGCCGGAGAGGTTACCGTTGTGGAGGGAGCTCTCCATGTTGCCACAGGAGTCGTTGAGGCTCGTGTCCCCGGGTGGGGAGTGCTGGGGGATGGGGGACGACGACTCCGTGCCGTGGTGGAGCGGTGTGTTTCGGGCGTTGTGCGGCGGTGAGGTCGTGAGGAGCGACCGTTCCAGAGATCGTCTCCAGTTCGCCGCCAGCTCTTCGCTCAGCATTGACCCCAGTGTGTCAACCGGAAGTGAGGGGTGGTCGAGCATGAAGCGCGGGGTGGCCGAACAGGCTGGAGAACCTGTCACAAAAAAGGTCATTTAAAAATGCTCTGTACTTCGTCTTCAGCGATACTCCAGAGTATCGCTGGAAATTTTTTTCAAATGAAAAAACCAAATTTCAATTCCAATTTGAAATTTGCAAAGTATTATTTTTGGTATTTCAAATTGTTATTTTGAACATTGTAAATTGAGTTCGCACTAATACGCTTGATTCAGCGATACGCTTGAGCATCGCTGAAGCACTGAAATAATTGGAAAACCAACTCCGCTGATTTAAAAAAAAAATCAAAGTTTTTTTTTAATGTTATTCTTAACGGAATTTTGAGGTCGCAATCTCGCCATCAAACATTTTCTAGTTTTTGACTCTGTATGCATGTTGAACGTGATTTGAATGAGTTTTGATTTTATTCAATTTTGATTTCAGAGAGCTGATTTATACAGAGCGTTTCAGAAGCGCGACAGCAGAGTGATATCTGTTTGAGTTTTGATTTCTGAGAGTTGAGATATACAGAACGTTTCACAACTGCCGCTGGAGAGTGATTTGTGTTGTGATTGTGATTGTGATTGACTCACCCGTTCGTCGCTCCTTGTTCTCCTTGGAATCGAAGCCATTGAGAATTGGTTGGTCATGTGACCCATGACCTTTGAGTAAAATAAGCTCTCTTTGAATCTCGTCGTAATCTCGTTGGGAGTCAAGCCGGGCTTCGAGCCGAGCGATAATTTCTGACTTCTGCTCCAGTTGGTCCTCCAGCAGGCGAATCTGGGACGCACTGCTTTCACGCAAGTGGTTCAGCGACGACTGCAGACGCTGAATGCTCTCCATCAAGCTCGAAATCTAAAAAAAAAAGGCTCTGTATAATTTTTTTTTCAAATTTTAAAACCATCAAATCAATCACTCCAAAGCTTTTCTGCGAACTTTTGAGTTTGGATCGGTCATTAAAAAACGCACGGTATATTTTGCTTAAATGCTATTTTTTTTCACTGCGTTTTTTTTTACATCGATTTAATTTCATTTACACAAACTAGTTTTGATGGTGTGATTTACCAACACTAATTTAGACGAATTAATCAAACAACGATTGTTGACAAGATTTCCCACTTGTGCACTTTGTCGCCACACCTTCACAAACACAAAAGTAGAAAGACTGGTGCAGAAATTTTGAGTAACTTCTGCAGCTTTAATTGTGTCAACCTTTGACCTTCGGGGACTTTGACCTTTGACCTTGGGGGCAACTGACCTCTTTGTCTTTTGGTGTGACCTCGGAGGAGTCTTCGGGTCGATGCTGCGTAGCATTGGATATGACTGGGTTGACGCGGTCAGGGGGAGGCGGAGCCATTGCACATCGAAAGGCAGGAGCCACAGCTTGTCAGACCGAGTGGAGGTGAGCGCGGCGACGTTGTCGCCGATGGTCGCCAAGTGTCAACTGTCCTCTCATCGATAATGCATCGGCGCTCTGAAATCAATAAGGTGAAGCGATTAGTCAGAGTGGAATTCCCAAAAACGTCGCCTGAAGTCTAAAGGGCGATTGGGGAGGGGAGGGGAAGAGTGACTAATGTGTTTATGCATTGATTCTGAGAAGATGCCAAGATCTTTTGCGAAATTTTCGCATTTCGCCAAAAGTGGGTTCTCATCAATTAAGAGCAATCAATTAAGTGTTGTGACACGTCCGGACAGGTGGGAGAGCCCGTTCTGGCCTCGTGGGAGCAGGTAGATGTACTTTTTGTGTGGGAGGTGACATTTGGCGACATTGTCTCCTCATGCCTTGATGACCATCCTCACGAGGAGTACCGTAAGGTGCCCTCTTAAAAGTGACCACTCAACAACACCTTTGCGATGAGAGTCCAAAACGATTCAAGTGGAATAATTACCAAAATTAATCACGTTGATTTACAAAAAAAAATGCCAAACAAGCCCGTCCTAAGAGAATGCTAAAACGATTTAGTTGAAATTATTTCACAAATGAATCACTTTTATTTAATATAAAAAAAAAGCCAAACAAGCCAGTCCTAGTACAGGAGGATACTAGAACGATTCAGATGAAATAATTAGCTTTTTAAAATGATGACGTTTGGATTTTTTTTTCTTAAATTTAGTTAATTAGGATCAATTGAGTTACATATCGGATTTTTAGAACTTTCAAAATCGAGGAGGAAAAAAAATGAGACAAAGTTTTAAAGTTTGAGGACTAATTGGATGAAGAGGGGAAATGGCTGTTTCCTTCCTGGCGACATTGGCGACATTCACAGTGATGTCTCCTTTGGAGTAATTCCCCTTCCCAGCGCATCCCTACCTTTCCAGGGCTCAATAAGAAGGGGTAGAGGGGATTTTTATGGGTTTCTGATCTGTTGCTCTCAAGAAAACCTGTTGCCTCCTCCACGGTAATTGGCATTAGTCGATAACTCCCAAATTCTCAACCCTCTCCTTTACACGGGGGTGGAAGTATTGACTCAATGAGAGTTTAATGGCAGAGAAAACCTTGAATTTAATTCTACAAATTATCAATTAACCACTCAACTATCAATCTGGAGCTGTTAAAGAGAAATTAAAACCACTTGTCATTCTCTATTCTGAAGGATTATGACCCTCAAACTAGTCCAAATTGATGAATTATCAAAAAAAATACTTCACCAAAATCATCTCCAATTCTACGTAACATCCACCCCTGATTCTTGACAAAAATCATCCCCAGATGAAGAATACGCAATTCTAGACAAAATCATCTCCAATTCAAGACAAAATCATCCCCAATTCTAGACAAAATCAATTCCCAATTCTAGACAAAATCATCCCCAATTCAAGACAAAATCATCCCCAATTCTAGACAAAAATCAATTCCCAATTCTAGACAAAATCATCCCCAATTCTAGAAAAAATCATCCCCAATTCTAGACAAAATCATCCCCAATTCTAGACAAAATCATCCCCAATTCTAGACAAATCATCCCCAATTCTAGACAAATCATCTCCAGATTGAATATTTGATATCGCCCCCCAAAAAAATTCCCAATTCCTGAAAAAATCATTCCCAAGTTCAAAAAAATAATTTCCAATTCCTGAAAAATTCCTTTCCAATTCATTACACGGAATTCGCAATTCCCGAAAAAGCATCTTCCATTCTCAAACAGAAACATCTCTCCCTGATTGTTATAACCAAATATATCTCAATTTCAAAAAAAAAAAAAAATTTACCGTAAATGTTCAACTATTGATCCTTACGGAATAGGAGAGCCTAGAATGGATGCATTGAAATTCTAACTGCATCTTTCCACTTTTTATTGCCTGTCACTGAATTCCCTTTGAGGACACGAGTAAAAGGGTATTTAAACCACTTAGAAGTTGTTGTTGTTTTAGTGGCGAAAACGACATGCAATATTCAATCAGTAAGAAAACCTGATCACATCGATAGGAGTGGCGCAGGGCTCAGCAGAAAAAAAAATTGTTTCTCCAGCCTTGCAAAAATTTTTATGGTCAAATAAAATCATAAAAGTTTAACTTGAAGTGGGTGGTACTTATCAAACATTTCTGCTCAAGCCTTTTGCATGTGAACTGCGATTTACGAGACGCAAAAAAATGGGGATGTGAATTGCGGGGGCTGAAATAAGGAATTGATGGGAAAACCTTGTTTGCAAAAATCCAATTCTTCAATTTCCGCCATATTAAGCCTAATTAATTTGTTTTGTACTCCTCAAACCTTTTTCATAATTATTTTCCCATATTGGAAATTGAGCGTATCTTACAATAATTCCAGTTTTTCCTATTCGAGAAACTAATGCGAAATAATTACCAATCTAAAGCACTCAATTACATCATTTGCCATCATTTCCCAAATGATGACGCAACACCAATATCTTATACTGATTAGAAGGAGCTTTACTGTCAGTGAGTGTGCGACTCTTATCCAAAATTTGCCTTAAATGTGCACAAAAAATTTTAATTGGTCCAAAACAAGGCAATTATAGCTCACATTCACATGCCTCGTTTTTTTTTCTAAGAAATTGTTTAATTGCCACGAAAAAATTATTTTAACATCAGGAATGAGGAAAATATTAAAATAAATAATTATCAAAATTATTGATGTAATCTGCCCAAATGATCTGTTTAGTGATTTTTTGTTTCAAACACGAAAATGCTGCTCTCTGAGGGTGAAAGTAGATTAAAATAGCGAAATACTCTAAATCAAACCCGAACAAAATACTTAAACTCAAATCCAACTTAAATTTGGTTAAAATTTGTAAATTGGGTTAGATTGTTTGTTTTTAAGTTTAGAAACTGTTTCACTTGTTTTAAAATTTACAATTTGATTTGGATTTTTTGTTTAACTTTTAAAAAATATTATTTTAAATAATCGATATCTCTCTCACAACACATTCCAGGCCTATGATTGGCTATAAATTGACCAGATACAAAGTTTCCACCTACGGAGTCCTAATCCTGTTTTCTCGTTATGTTTCCTTCGTGTTTGCTGCCCATTGACTCGGCCGAATTTGAATGGAGAAGTGGTCACTGATGCACGAATGTAAATATGGTTAGTAAGCATCCAAGGGAATAGTGCATAAGATCATGAATTGAAATTGTTGATTGTTGACCCTCCTCTTGTACGATACAACAATAGAAACAGAGATCAAAAGATTCGAGATTGCAAAGCAAGCACTCTCCTCCCATTCTCGCTGCGAGGCCTAAAGGTTGTGTCTGACAACAAAATTATGGCCACGATCAATGGCCGAAAAATAGAAGGTTGCGCCACCACGTTTGATTGATTTTACGTAAATTTTGGGCTCTTTTCCACGAAAAAACTTCAATTTGATTGACATCAACATAACACGCCCGACAGCAGTTTTACAATTATTTACACATGACACAAAATCCCATTATACAAAAAAAAAAGTTAACTTTAAAAAAATTATTTTAATTTTTAATTTTTTAAAACACTTCTATACCATGCCTGATCAATTTGCAAAAATCAGTTATTTTAAATTGCAGTTTTAAAATCACAATTAACGATTTATAGTTATGGTGGTAATTTGAAAGCAAATGAGATTGAACTAAATAAATGAGATTTGCTATTTTTATTGCAACACTATGAGGGGAAAAGTGGAGTTATAAAAATTGAGAGCTGAGATTTCGCTTTTCCGAGATTCATTTCTGTGATTTTTTGTTATAAAATCGTTTGAGTTGTTATAAAATTTAACTTTTCATTTTCCAATAACTCCTGGTTGTTATAAAAGGGCTTTTTTGGTTGTGTAATATTTTGCTTTTTTTGCTATTGTTCGAGGCTTGATCTTCCCTGATGTCCCATTACTCTGTTCTGCATTCTGCTCATCCCCCCTCCTCATTCATTCCCCTATCTCCTCCCCACCCCCACCCACGGAACAGAGGAACAATGACATTTAAAAAGTGCAGATTCTAATAAAGCATCCACTGAAATTCCAGAGAGCAACTTTTATAGATCCTACTTCTCAATATTACCCAAAACTTCCCCTTTCCCACCATTTCCTAACAGTAAATGAGCCTTGTGCATAAAGTTTTGACAGTAAACTCATTTTTAGCATCAGAGTAATATCAGGGTTGAGCAAAATATTTTAAAGTAAAATAATAGAAACGAGGATTTTCTAAATTTTGATATAAAATTATGGGGAAAAAATCGTTTAAAATTTTCTATAAATTTTTTAATGTAGTGACTACAATTTACATAGCGTTGTAGCATTGATGTCGTGCAACAGTTATTATTTAGTGTTAAATTATTGAGTAAGAAATGGGGTTCTTGTTGGTATTGTTTGTTTTGTAATTTTTTGTTTTAATTGTTTTGTGTGTTGTGCCGTAGATTCGGCATACCCTGTTACAATTAGCAGTGGGTTATGCATCCACGGTGCGACACCGTGACACCGTGGATTTTGGGCCGGGAGAGTGATAGTTGAGGATCAGCGGGACATAGAGTGGCGGCGGGAAGGAAGTACCTGCCGCGGTTATTGATGGCAGCGTCTTAGGAGAGGCCCATTTATTATTTGCATACATGGACCGGGAAAGTTACGCATTTGAATCTCCCTCCTCTCCCTCCATTGTATCGAGGAGGGGAAGAGCGCTGGAATTATCAGCGTCCTCTCCAGCGATTCATGAAGCGAATTCATGAGGATGGAAGGGGGAATTTGGAGAAAGCGCTCGGCTGGATATCCCACCGAAGAATCTTAACGGGCAGAGACTCCGCACGCGGGACGTCATAAATATATGCAAAATGCAAGGCTCTGCTCTAATGTCGCCCAGAGAGCGTGCAGGCGACAAGTCACGTGACAACACAACTTTAGAAAGGAGACGCTTCCAGCTCATAATGACTAATGCAAAACCATTTCTTTTTCTCCAGCGTCTCAAGAAAGCCATTCTCCAGGACTGTTGCCCAACTATGCAAATGCAAACTTCAGTAAATGCCCATATACGAATATGTGCAAGAAATGGGCCATTCAATGAGAACATTAAGAAGAAAAGTGAATTAGCGTCGACTGCCCATACATTTGAATATTTAAAAACAAAAACGTCGGTTGTGACGTTTTTGCCCAAAATAGCAAAGTAATTACGTTCACTAGTTTGCAGAACGTTTTTTCATGTTCAATATTTCTATATATTAGAAAAAGCATTTTACTCATTTTTTTCTTAGTAGGAATATGTCAGCATTTTCTGAGAATTCTGAAACGCTATATGCGCTGCAATCACGATCGCTGATCGCTGACGCTTGTTAACGAACAATTAAGCGGGAGATTTGGTTGGTTTTAAATAACAGTAAATTGGGCAGGAGTCCACTTTTGCTTTCCCTGGAAATCAAAACGCTTCTTTTTTTTTCGTCGACTTGCACTCCAATTCCTGTGATTTCTAGATGGTGAGATAGGGAGGTTGGTTGCGTGTCAATGAGGCTTGACCTATTGCTCAGTTCAGTGGTTTCCAGCGTTCTCCAGAATATTGATTTAGTTTCTGGATAATCCAGCGGTGGAAAGGGAGCCAAACACTGGAAGCGATTTGTGTTGGCGGGGGAGGGTGGGGCGGTGGGTTTTTGGTGAAAGTGGGGAGGGAAAGGTCTCTTTCACTTTCACCGGGAAAGTCAATTTGAAGGGGAAATGGAACCCAACAGGTAACAACTCCACAAAAGCTCAATGATTGATATGTTTCAGGCAATTACAGGCAAGGCGTAGGGTAATAAACGACCCTATTCACAAAGCATAACCCTTTTTCAAAATTTAGAAAATCAAAAAAAACTCGCAGGTTTTTAGAATTTTTTAAAACAGAATCGAACACCATCTTGCATTCCATTTCCCACAGCATCGGCACAGGAAACCGAACTCGTTTGAATTCAAAACGATTTTTAAAAATCAAAATTTTAACAGCATAAATTATTCCGAAATCAATAGATTCTAAGATATACAGAGCGTTTCTTATGTACCGTAGAAGAACCCAAAAGTCTAGAAATAGACTTTAAAAAAAACTGCTTATGCACTTAAATTCAAAATGTGTCTTCCCATGACATTTATTAGTAACAGTGCGGTCATGTTATAAAATTACTATAGCTTTCAAATTCTCGCAACTAACAGATGACCAAGCGCTTAGCATGAAACCTTCCCGTGAAGGCTTATTTACCATTTAACTCAAAGTTTCATTTTACGAAAACAAGAATTTGCTCTGTACAACATGCAACACATTATGCTATTCAAAATGCTCTGATCAAAATTTAAAAAAATTTTGATTTGATTTTGTTTAAAAAATTTGGATTTTTTATTTTCAAAATCGTCTCGTAATTTTGCGTAAAACTAAAATTTTAATTCTGTCGAAATGGGCGATTACTTTTGAAAGACGTAATTTTGGGAAATGTCCTTTTTCTTCCTTCCCCGCAAAAGGGCACTGAAGCGGTTTGGGCTTGACCTTTGAGGTAAAAGTTGGATTTAGCTATTGACTCTTTTGCCTTTATATTTTGGCCTCTCTGAAGGAGGCGCAGGACTCTAGGTTTGATTATAGCAGAAGTATTTGGGTGCTTAATTTCTATTTGATTCCAGACTCCATTTGTGAGAGATTCATGAAGTGGAAAAGGAGCGTTGGGCATAAGGCACAAATCACGTCCAAGGAACCCACTCTGCCCATGTTTTCCTTAAGGAAATTGAGGTCTAGGAAAAGGCAAAGGGAGCCTCACCCACTTTATTAATTGTGCTAATGGGAATACGGAGGGTGGGAAATGACATTCTTCCAAGGAACTTTATGAACTAGCAAGGAAGGGAGGGCGGGAAAATTCAAATTTTAAAACGATTCTCTCCTCAATAAAACCATCCTCAGCGTTCTGTTCCGTTCTAAAAGAATTCTGACAGAAGGGAATAGATTCGATTTCCGAACCAACACCCTCTCCCTTTGATTCTTCATTTTGTTCTAAAACAAACAAGAATTCAACCAGATTCCGAGTACCCTCGCCTCGTGTCCTTTACTCCAACCCTACCACCAATTCTGTGACTGTTAACTCTTCGGGTTCAGCCCAATCAATAAACCCTTCACTTTAAATCTTCCACGATTTGATGATTTAGAACATGATTTTAGAACATTATTCCAGTACAAGAAGACTTTAGAACATGATTTTAGAACATTATTGCAGTACAAGTAGAGTTTAGAACATGATTTTAGAACATTATTCTAGAATAAGTGGACTTTAGAACATGATTTTAGAACATTATTCTAGAATAAGTGGACTTTAGAACATTATTTTAGAACATTATTCAGGAATAAGTGGACTTTAGAACATGATTTTGATCAATATGATTTCAGAGAGAGATCATTTTGGGGCAAGATGATTTTAAACATGATGATTTAGAACAAGATGATTTAGAACAAGATGAATTTTGAACAAGTTGGTTTTTTAGACAAATTTGACTAGAACAGGATGATGTTTAGAACACGCTGATGAAAAGCTTTGCATTGGCTTGAAATTTGTATGAGTATTGTTTACAGATGATTTGTTTTGCGAAAATTGTTTTTGCAAACACTGCTAAAGATTCTGCTCAGCTTGGATTTTTGTTTACAGGAAAGTTTGTTTGTATCTAAAACTTATTTAAATGATTGATTTGCATCATTTGCATCCGCTTATGCTTTTAATTTTTGATCAATTTTCAATCAATCAATTTTGACAGAGCTAGTTGGAGTTAAGTTTAAGGTTAAGTTTAGAGCTCGATTTGAAATCTGGGAGAAGAGACGGATTTACTGTCACTGGAAGGGTGCCTGGAAGACGCTGGAATGAAGAGCGGAGAAGCGACAGGAGGGATGATTTTGGAGAATCAATGAGATCGCTTTCCCTTTCACTTCCGAAAACCGAACGGGAGGGTGCAAAATCAAAGAGGAGAAAATCAGGGAAGAATTGAGCAAATGAGGGGGATGAGGGATGAAAAAAAAAAGTTTCAATGTTCAATCAAGAATTGATCAGTGATTGATTTACCTTTTCTTGACTCCAGGAAGCTTCTTTCTTTGATTTCTGATTCAAAAGCAACAAATCAAGCAAACTATTGGCACTCCACCAAAAAGCCACTTTTTCAAAGGAAAACTTTGAAACAATAACACAATAACACTTAAGGTTGGAGTAGAAGATACTGTCAAAACAAGGTATCAATTCCTTGATTCGGGGTGTTCCCAAAAATCTTGTTCTCTCTTTGTATACGAGGGTAGAAACGTTTAGTAATTCAATTCATTCTTCCTAAGACCCAAGAATCCAGTGTCACTTCTTTTTTTTACGTCACTTTATTCTTCAGTATAAAAAAAAGAGAAACTTGTCCGGAAACTCGTTTTTTTTTCGAACAAATCTGACTTTGTTCAAACAGAGCAGAAAAGAGGTGCTGGATTGATCCAAAAAACAACTGGAACTGGGCAAGGTCAATAGGACCTTGACCCTTGACCCCGGATGTTGACCTTTGACAACGTATCTCTTATTGTTCCAAGGTTGTGACAACCGCTTCAACTCTACTTCGAACCGGACAAGAAATAACCGGAAGTAGCACTGAAACAGCTATACGTTTGAACATTAGCAGCGCTGTTTAGTAAATGCAATTGATTCACTTGGAGTTATTAATTTAGCAAATCGCTGGAAAACTTGGAGTTCAGTAGACACGGTTTTTGGGAAACAAAAGCACGGTTTTTTTTGAATCGCTGAAAAATCTCACTGCTTTAAGGTACTGGAGAAATCTCACTGGGAAGAAAATTCCTGGAAGATTGTGATTGCCGATGACAGTGATTGATTTTTTGAGAATTTCAGATTCCTAGGAATGGACCCTTGGAGTCAGGACCCAGCCCCACCTTTGCGGGGGTGGGTCTCGTGGGTCGTTTCGGAGACTAGCTCTGGTGGGACCCTTTGGTGGGACGCTAGGGTAATGGACCGTGGGATGCTGGACATGGTTCCTTCTCAACACACAGTTGAGCACTAAAGTAAAGGGCCAGGAATTGGCAGATCGAGATTTGGTTCTAAGATCCGAAGAAATCACCCAGTCGCCCCCCAGCAGCACCTCAGACGAAGTGGGTTTGGGGTTCGGCGCATGTTCGGAGCCTCGTTGTGTAGTGGAATCGGAGGCGGGGCACGCCTAGGGGCGGGGCTAACGGTGGCTCCGCCCCCTCTACAGGCCCCGTACACAACAGCCTCTCACCCCTAAGCTCTACCACGTCTCGACTCAATTGCAACCCTTACGCTCAATAATCGACTTATAGCAGAAGCGGGATCGTGTGTTACGTCTCACAACGTCCCGCCGCACCTCTTTCGCATTTGCATCTTTTCTATCTGATATTGGCCCAGGACGATGGCCCAAATGATGACGAAGGGAATTGGTGGAGGCCATGGAACCTCCGGAGAGACCACTGTTCACTCAACCAGGCCCCACCAGCACATACTGGGTCCCACCGCAGGCCCCACCATGCATCCAACAAAACTTCAGTTCAATAAGAGCTTCGTGGAGAACACTACTTCTACAAAATTTTTAGAAAACAACAACAATGCAAATTAAAATTAAAAAAAAGCAAACAGTTAATAAGTTTTAAATAACAACTAATTTAACTTAATTAACTTAACTTAATTAACTGCATAACTTTACGTAATGCAAGGAAACATGAAGTGAGAGAACTTTCACAGCTGTTTTCGTTGTGCTTTCTCTTGATTTCATTCTCTTGTCTGGAGAAAGTTGAGCACAATAGCTCAAAATTAGTTTGATGTTGCGAAAAATTTTGCTCAACTATTTTTTTTTTGACAAATTTCAAATTCTGTGTAGTAACTGATTTGTAATTTAAGTTTTTTTTTTTTGAAATTTTGAAATTGTGGGCTTTCATTTCAATAATCCTCATGTTAATTAGGCTCATCAAAGAGGCGTGGACAAAAGGGCAACTCGGCGATGTTCACAGCGGGACTTCACAGTAGATGTTGGAAAATTTGAATTTGACTTTTGGAGAAGAGTGAATTCCCCCAATTTAAAAAAGGCGCATTTTTCATAGCCGCCAATTTTGAATCTCCGTTTAGCTTTGCTTTCTTCGCCATAACTCATCAGAACTGTCTCCGTGGCGTAATCAGAGATTATTAGATCTACGGAAAGATTCCAATTTCCCAGGAAAAATCTCATCCAATTTCCGACGGGAGTGAGTAATACGTTTTTGTGCAAAATATTACTTTTTCAAAATGGAGAGTTCTCACGCAAGAGTTAAGTTGATGGAAGGAAGCTGCAGAGGCATGCGCCACTTCGCTTAAAAAACAACAAATCTTCTACATTCAAATCACAACTAAATCACACAATTTCCATAAAATTTAATAATTCCGGTCGTCAGAAGTCAATTTTAATGGAACGTTTTGGATTAAAAAAAAAAGAGTCGTGATCATTCAAGATTTGATTGAATCGATTGATTGATTGATTGATTTAGAATACTTGTGCAAATGTTGAAGTCCCTAGACCCAGATTTTTTGTAGATATGAAAAATTTTGCGAAATTTGATGTTTACGTTCCAAAATTCGTAAAAGGTAATATTTTGTTGTGACATCATTTTGTGCATGTAAGAATGATGCATTTTTGCTGAGAGCATATTAAAATCAACGTTTTTTTTTCCTGTCAGAGCGTCCACTGAACCCGTGATGAACGGGGAAGATTTTTTTTTGCAACAAAATGACAGTTTTTTTTTTTGCGATTGGCTGAGTAAGAGGCTTAAGGACGCTTTTCGAGTGGAATAGGGATCTCCTGCTATCCCAGAAATTTCCGTAGTTGAAGAAAGGAGAGTAATTTAGTAATTTATGGGAGACTAATTACCCTTCCCTCCGTTTTTTTTATACCTGCAAGTGACAGAGATGGGCCTTTGACCGCCCATTCCTAGGTGTCATAAAAAGTTTAATAAATCCTAATTAACTCCCTTACGAACCAACTGGACTTGCACACTCCTTTACTCGGATTAAGGAGGCCACAGGAATCGCCAACATCTCATTTTACTCAATTCTACTCACTCTGCTCGAACTTTTAATCACTTTTGCTCACTTTTACTCAATTCTACTCACTCTGCTCACTTTTTCTCACTCTTACTAACTTCTGCTCACTTTTACTCACTTTTACTCACTCTGCTTACTCTTGCTCACTTTTACTCACTTTTACTCACTCTTCTTACTCTTACTCAATTCCGTTCACTTTTACTCACGCTGCTCATTTTTACTCCATCTGCACACTCTGACTAAATTCTGTTCTTGATTTTTTTTTGAGACTTTTGCTTAAAGTTACTCAACTGTTACTCACTTCTCCTTACTTTTACACCATTTGTATTCTCCACTCATGTTTTCCCCTTTTACTCACTTTCAATTTTCTTGATTCAAATCATAATTAGTGTATTTTTTTTATTGCACGATATCGGATTTGGACGATTTGTTATTCAAAACGTTTTTGGTAGATTTGAACAGGATTTGATGAGAGCAAAAAAAAAATTATTTTGATACGATACTTTATACACTAATTTTTTTTCGATTATAATCAGATGAGTTTAAAGATGAGAATTGAAATATGGAGAAGTTGTTAATCGTAAGTAGATTAAACTATGTGGATTTGAAGGTGTGATTTAATCTACCTGCTCAATTAGCTGGAATGGATGAAATGTCGCTGGATTAGGCTTCCCTGCCAAAATGATTAGTTCTGGTGACACATGGAAGCTGTACCCCACCCAAGGGCCCCACCCTAATCGCCACTTGAGCCACGAATTAATTTCTAAGGGGCTTAATCACTTGAGTCATATCCGCTTGACGCTGAGCGCTTGAGGTTCCCTTGCAACAATAGAAACGAAACAATGACATTCCTTCCTCGACACGCTCGTAATGCAATTAGGCTCTAAATCATGTTTATCCTCTGACCTCTGCCTTCCTCTCACAAATCAGCCGGAGACAATCGGATGAGACAATTCAGGTGATTTGCAATCAAAGTAAGCCTAAATCACACAAAATTTCACTCATGATCAGCTTAAATCATCCAAAGTTTGGTTCAAAATCACTCAAAATTTGTTTAAAAAATCAGTCCAAATCATTTAAAGTTTGGTTTAGAATCAGTCAAAAACCATTCACAATCAGTAAAAATCGCCCAACCTCTGATTCAATAAATCAGCCTAAATCAGCAAAAAATTTTCTCAAAGTCAACCTAAATCATGCAATATTTGCTTCAAAATCAACTTAAATCACACAGCTTTGAATTTGTGCACAATATTTCAGTATTGAAAACGCTGAAATCGCTGGCTTATATGAGCTATAAAACGCAATGCTGAGGGGAATAGCGGGATAAATAGGGCACTTGAAATGGACCAGTAGAAAATAGGGGAACAACTGGGACACAACCGAGGAAAAGTAGACAATGCACTTCACAAGATTTTTTGTTTAGAAAAAAAAAACCAGGCAACTTGCTTCGCCTTTTTCTAAATCAAGATTAAAGCGTCCTTTTTAAATTTAAAAAAAAAATGACGGAGAAAGCGCAACGCTGCTTTCACTTTTCTTGCTTTCCATAAATTTTCGTTCGAAAACGCAAAGGTGTGCCAAGAAAAAAAAAGTCTGAATTATTATTAAAACTAAATTTTCCGTCTCTCATTTTCACAGATCTTCAATAATTTCCCTCTTGAGCTGTCATCGACCTTTGAGGTCACTGGAAACAGCTTTTGAGAAATTGGCTCTTTTTTAAACAGGAGGTCAATGACCTTGTAATTTTCTTAACCTTGAGGTAATTTGGTTGTAGTTGGAGGTAATTAGCGCGTTAGCTGAGGATATGTCGTTTGTTTCGGGCGGGTGGGTTTGGTTGCGTCTTTGGATGGGTTTCCACGATATGTCATTGTTTGGTTCGTATGAAAAAGAAGCCTGGGAAGGGACACGCGATCTAAATCAGTCACTAGAGCCATCAACCACCTTCATTTTGTTTTTTAAACCATTTTTTTTTGTTTAAGTTTTTGTTTAAGCTGATCTCCTAAGGATGAGGAGGCAGAAACAAAGGGTCTGTGTCCCTCTGTAATGAGCTCTGATCATAATGAGGAGGAAACAATGGAGGTCCATTTACTGTCGGATCAGTTATCGGATGTGCGTGCTACGCCGCATTTATAATTTCCACTTCACCATCACAGGCTTACAAAAACAACTTCAATCAGAACAGGAAAAAAGAAACTATGATTTTGAAAAAAAAAAACTTTTGAATAACCAGAAGTCAATTCCAATTAAAATTCCATTCCACCCGAAACACAATTATCCTGTAAAATGAGTAAATTTACGGATACCGTAAAAAGTAACATTAAATTACATTTAAATTTTCAAAAATTTACAATAGGGTTTTCAACCTGACTTGTATTTTTTAGAATAAAAAGAAAGTAAAATTACAAAAGCCAAACAAGCCCGGATGAGAGCAGGAAGTCTTGCAATGAGCATTGTGAACTAGGAGCTTTTCTAAAAAAAAATTGAAAATCAGAATCTTCAATATTTTTTTTTGGAAAACTTTTTCTCAAAAGAATTCTCTATTGGTTTTTCGAAATTGATTTTTATGAAAAACTGAGATCGTAAAATTAGAAAAGGTTGAATACTTCACAAAAGTTAAAGTAACTTAACAATGATTAGAAATTAGTCTACTTTAACTGTAAGAATTACAGCACGTCGCCTAAGGGCGACATTTGTATGCTGCCGTCGCCGACAGATACTGTTCTCAAGCTCGTGGCTACATGAGCATTAATGAATATGATAATTAGTTAGCCTAATTATTGTTCTACCAGAAAAATGGGTTATTTTACAAAATCACGAGAACATACGACTTTTGCGGGTGGTAACTTTTACAAGTACCGGTGAAGTTTAACCCAATGTGTCCACAAGTAAAGGGCTCATGTCCAAGGGGTCCTCCAGTCGTTTTCATTATTTCTAAACCCTGTCCACCCCAGGGACATGGACCCGTGGAGATGAGGCGATGAATTTTTAAAACAAATTTAAAAAATTGATGATGGCGGATGAGTGAGCAGCAGGTTGCTGTTTGTAAGCCCCTCAATTATTCTCCGAGATTCTCCATAATTTCCTCATGTGTCGAAATTCAGTTCGGGCCTAAAAGGAGCCACTTTGAATGCAGGGAAGGTCCTTTTCGGAGTAAAGCTGCCTTTTCTATTTGTCTCCGTAATGGCGGAGGGTCATAAAGGGAAATAACATAAAGCGGAAAGTACTTAAAAGTGGTAATTTGTGCGGTAGTAATGATCGACGGTGCGATTTTAGGTTGAAAAAGTTGAAAGAGAGGTGAGAAGTCGTGGGTTCGAAAGGGAGCCAAGAGGTATTTAGCACCTTTACAACGCAAAGAGCCTCGGGTAGAAAAAACGTTTTTTTAAACCTACAATAATTAATTCCAAAGCAAAGGGAGAATTACTCGTGTAGGAAGGCCCTGAAGGCCTAATTGAAATTAAGAGGTACTTAAAGTTAAAATCACTAATTTCCTTTTGGTGAATTTCTGAGTAGGAACCATGCAGAAGTACTTTGTTGAATTTCAAGTGATTTAACACATTCAATCGTCCCTACTAAACAATTTTTCGTTTCAAAATCTTACTCTATTACTCATTTTCTTACTCCATTACTCCGCTACTCTGCTCATTTTTCAAATAACACATATTTGCATATCCCCACAAATTAAGACAGCAAAAGACGCAAAAAATTTTTTGGAAAAAGGTGCTGTTAGGCATTCCAAACAGGTATTGTTTCACATTTTACTGCAATTAAATAACTTTTAGCCAAACATGCCCGTCCCAAGCCCTTAAGGGTTCTTTTTTTAACTTTAATTTATATTTCTAAATGCTTCTGAAAAAAGAGAGTTTTTTTAAGTGACGTAAATCAGGACAGGAGTTGAAAATACTTATAACTTCATAATGTTTTTTAGCAAAAAGTTTTGTTTTTTTACAAATACAAAGAATTTGAAAAAAAAATATTAGAATCTTACTTCTCCCTCAACGCTTTTCACGCTTGAACTTTTATTTTGCACCGTTTGGCATAAAAAAAAGTACTGTTTTTATATATAGAAAATATAGAAATAATCGTTTCTCCCATTAAGTATTGTTATCCGCACTATGTGAGGTATTACCTCACATATTGTTTAGTTAAATGCCCATAAGGGCCAAGACGCGGCATACGACGCCGCCACCTAACTCGCGGT